>JANSTU010011237.1:0-15502 GCA_027564075.1 Bolitophila hybrida | reverse complement strand
ATCAAAATCGGTCCAGTCGTTTAAGAGAAGTTCAGTGACATACACACTCACAGAAGAATTATATATATAAAGATAGTGTGGGTAACTCAAAACAATTTAGAGAAACCTATACAAAATGTAAATTTTATTTTATTATAAGAATATCAAAACAGCCCAACGAGCTTTCAAAATATCTTATTTTTTGAACTTACTAGAATACGGTCGCAAAAAAAGTAATTTCCTAATAATAAGAATGCTACGACTATACTATCAACGCTCTGGGATTATCGTATTATTTCTGTGATCTGTTGTGGATGATTCCACTTTCTTTAAGACGTCTTTGTTATCGAACCTGCACCACTCCGAGGTGCTCACTACTTACCTTAGGCTTAGATTTCTCCTAGCCGCTATGCAGTGATGAAAATTACTAATTCAACCTGCTTTCCTTTTCTTTTGATTAGAATGGCAGACACATTCTCTTGAGCACTTTGCGGATTTACCGGCAGCATAGACCAGCATTCTGAATTTTCTCCTTATTTTTTACTATTTTTACTATTTACTAAGAGTTGCAAGTATCAGTGTGACATACGAACTGTACCAACCGCTGCTACCGAGATGCTTTTGCACTTACCTCCACTGATTCTATTTATAGAGGAAGAAGCATTCTCTCATTGGATCCTGTAATCCCTTCTGGGACATAGGGCAATGTACGATGCCGCACACCATCTTCATTGGCCAATTGTGCATATTTTTGAGATATGTTTATGCACCATCATACACTTATTGTTCTATACAGGGTGATCGTGTATTTATTAACATAATTGATGTCATCAATGTCCCGTTCTTCCACACCAATAACCTCTTTCAGAAAAATGTTAGGAATCTACTGATTTAGTGTTACTTTCGAAAGACACTTTGGTCTGCCGGGCCGGAATCGAACCCCAAATAAACCAACCAGCGCGTTAACCCACTTGGCTATGGCTATGGTAAAGAAGCATTCTTAATTATTATTATTGAACACAAAAGGTTATAACCTGGGTCACAGGAAGTTTATGAAATCATGTTATAGGTACGATTAATCGCTCCATTAAAGTCGGCATTGATAAACTTATTATTCTGGATATAGTTCAGAATTCTTGAAACTATCTTCAATTATTTTATTTTTTTTTTAATTATCCCAAGAGGAATAATATTAATAATTATCCGGATCTCTATAATTACGATGTCGATATTATATGGCTATTGACAAATATATAAATTATATATTAATTTAAAGTTAAATTAATTGAAATTTACTTAGGACATGTTACTTGGTCCACCTTACCTTGTGCTGAAATGGGTGTGTCTTTTTCTTTCGATGTTTTTTAAAACTTGCGCATTTTGGTATGCAAATTTCAAATATAGAAGTAAAATTCTTCTTCTTGAATTTAGAGATGAATTTCATATACATTAAAATATTGTGGCTAAAAAGGACGAATTTGTGATTAAAATTATATGGAAATAAAAAAAGAAAATCGGTTGATAAAGGAAAGTTGAGCTATCAGCAATGTACACACAATATATACTATATAATATAATTATTTCGTTCCATGTTGGGTATGATTTTTGTCACCTTTATCAGATGATATTTTATTGAATATAAATTTCATACATAATTTCATCATTTGTATGATAAGAAACTTTTCAGGCTTCTCGTTGAATCTTTTAACTAATAGAAACTAAGTATATATCATTAATTTAATATATTTTGTGTCCCCATAAAAGTCCTCTTTTCCGATGGCGGATGTGATTTCTGCCTTCTAAAGCGCCAGAAAAAAAAAATATCTTTTTTATAATAAAAAAATCACAAAAAAAACATGTAAAATTGCTTTCTTTTTTCATGGAAATAGAAATGAAAATTATTGAAAAAATCATCCGATCTTATGTTTATGTTTTTTTCTTAGGATGATCATATTTCAAATCAATAAGTTATGGGGGTTCGTGAATTATCGCTCTCAGTTACTACGTAAATGCAGTTTTTAGAAAAACGCGTTTGATAATCAAATATTCCTAAATAAAATTGTTCTTGGCGCTGAAATTGTACAACGTCGGAATAGGAATTTCGAGCTTTAACTGTAAAAAGTTTTAAAAAAATCGTTTATTTGAAAAAAATACAGCTTTTAAATTTCTAACCAGATAATACAACCTACAACAACTAAAAACAAAGTAAATTTAAATAACCTCGTCCAGATCAGGGCTGTTTCCAGTTTTTTTGTTCAAATCACAAACAAATAAAGCGATCGATTATTTATTCAAGCATTTTTAAACCGAAATGAATAAAAAACAAATACCCAATGATAAATCGAAAAAAATACTGTGAAATAATGGCAAAAATTAGAGAATCTCATCTCCAGCTGCACAAAATTTATATTAATTCTACTAGCTTCTTGTATTCTAATTCCCAAAATGTATAAGAGCAAGAACATTGGAAACAAGGAAACAGGAATATCTTTACAAACCATTTAATTCGACTGCTCGAATTCACTAAAAACACTATGTTGTTAGCAAACTTTGAATAATACAGATACATGCACAGTTGCACTCATACATATAGACATAAAAGCTCAGCTGGTGTACGTTCACAAAGATGTCAAGGAAAAGAGTTTTAATAACTTCGAAACTATATACTATATAGGTATAGCTATGTATAGTCGTATTTACATATAATTATATTATACATTATACAAGCACGAGCGCATGGAAAATGTGAAAAGTTAGTATAAACACAGAGTCACGATGAATATAAGCGGGGGCTGGTCGGGGTTGAAGTACGCTCCGAATATCAAATTTTAAACAGGAATGTTATTTGGCGTTGTGAATTCAATGAACTCCCCGGTACACGCGGACGAGCATAAATAACATACACAAAAAGCAAGTGTGAGTCCATCCAGCAGAAAGGTTGTTAAATATAAATACATTTTATTTATTTAGACATCTGTGTATGTGTGTGTCGTGTACCTACTTTGCACTCGAGATTTACTGTATATATAAAAGGCGTATATATATTTATATACATATATTAAATATATATAGTATTATATATAAAATATATGTATATATACGAATTGCGCACCGGGTAGCCTGAGCCGTTAACATATGCGGGGGTGTGATACCGCACAATCCAATGGGTCGTGTGTACACTGTAGAGTAAAGGGTTTTGCAAACTGGGTCAGTTGTTTTCGAGGCTATGTATATAATTGGTAAATCAATGCGCCAGGTTATGTAATTCTTCTGAACCTGGACATAACATACATATAGAATAGACATTTTAATTCGTTATGTGGAAGTGCGCCAGTAAGGCAGACCAGGGATGAATTCTAAAAAAGATTTTATTATTTAAAAAGGTAGAAGCAATTAAAATAGTTAAACAAGTTAGCCGAAAGATATAGGCGTATAATTAGTATAGTGTGCAGACCCTTTGAGGACGATTACATTTACCTCTATTTAATGAATTACCCCCAATCCCAAAAACCACTATAGAATATTTGAGAAATGTTCCCAGCTGAAGAGGCACAAACATTGTATAAAAAGGATATATTAAGTAAGTAAATATGGTTGGTGTTTTGAGAAATGCTCCCAGCGAGAAACCTTGTTTAAAAAGGTTTTAAGTCGTTTTTAGGGTAAATTAAATTTAAAAAAATCAATATATTAATTTAAAATTAAAAAAACATCTATTGTAGAATTACCCTCCATTTCCTAAAAATGGTTAAATATGAAAGGTAATGAGTTGACGCACAGAACCGTGGTTAGTAAACGTTATTATTAAGGTAAAATGCATAACACAAAAAAATAGGTTAATATAAAGATGGCATTTGGTTCTTTGGTGATTATCAGGCAGCACTTTTGCGCTTTGTTTCGGGATCCTTTTGAAATCACCATATCTCGCTTCCAGTTATAATGTATTTTGTAAAGTTCTACAAAGCATATCATTTCTTTGGAGGTTGCTCGATAACACAATGTGAGGCTACAGTTTGGGGGCGAATCCCCTAGTTTACATAGTTTAGTTTTTTTGTACGTACAATAATAAGTTTGACTAAACAGTTTATTTAGTTTTTCATCAAATTCGTATATCTGCAAATTGTATAAAATGCAAATTAAGAAAAACTTCTTTACTCCATCATCTGAAAAATTGGTTGCTACATGTTTTTATCATACTTTTTTGAAAGTCTAAAATGAAATAATCCACAAAAAATAGCATAACAAATACGAAAATAATCTTCATTTTATATAGACCAGATTCTTCAAAGTTGTAATTCATAGGTTTTATGTGGTGGGTTTCAAATTCTTCTAATTGGATCCTGTAATCCCTTGTGGGACATAGGGCCAGTGTGCAATGCCGCACACCGGATTCATTGACCATTACGGGTTTACACGACTGGTCAGGTCATGCTAATATGCTGTTTTTGTGTTGTGCTACTTCTATTAGAGCTACTGTGCTCTAACACTCACAACACTTCCCCGATTGTTAGAAGACTTAATTTTCCATGACGCGACTCTTACAACTTTGCAAGGCATATTTCGGCTATGGCTATGGTTCAAGTTCTTAATGAATTGAAAAGCTACGATAGTACGAGTTGTCTCAATAAACTAGATTAACGATCTCATTTTTATCATTTGGCTGTATTGATTCGGCCAGTAATAGTTTAAGTTGTGTCGGTTTCAGGAAAAAATTTAATACACCGTTGGTCGTATTTCACGACACCTCGAATTTATGTAGCGTAGGCTAATTTGAAAGGTAACTCTGAATAAAAATATCATTATTTTTATTGGGATTCCCTCCATTTAATAAACTCTAAGACAAACATAATCAAACATACGTGGAAAACTTGTTTTCTTTATACATATTTTTTTAAATGTTAAACATTTTCAAAGCGGAGAGTTCAATTTGGCATTCAGACAAGATATTTTGTATTATGTTCAAATTTGCGCAAACAAATATAAATAATGTCACTGTCATACTCTAAAAACGGCTTCAGACGGTAGCCGGTCATATTTGAAGTGTCAGCCGCAGCCGACAATTTATCGTCCACTGAAAGCTCTGGTCTGAATGGCATTCTTTTTTGGTAGATATTTATATGATATATCCATAATTACTTTTTTTGTCAAATTCATTGAATCGGTCGACTTTGGCTCGTAAAATCCAGTCTCGTTTATTTTGTGTAAGAGACTTTGAATGTTTCAATTGCGTTGCTTCAGCCGTGTGTATTCTGGCCAAAATGTCTATTGTTTGACAAATGAATTAAATATGATGATTTTGTTGTAGCAAAAGTTATGCTTATTGCATTTATGCGTCATTTCAGCTGGCGATTTCGTGGATTAATTCTTGACACCATGTAGAAGCTTCACTGATAAATGATAAAATAAGTCCTTTACTTCAGACTAAAGGAAAAAATAAAAACATCTTATGATGCTTGATTTTATTTTACAGAATTATTAATTAATTGTTTCTTAAAAAGTATTAAACAAAATAATTCCTTAGTAAAACAAAAAAATGTATAAATGTTTTATACAATTTGTCTCGCACTAGAGAAAGGGTGAGTGGCATAAGTAATTTTCTCATTTTTGTTTAACTTTTTAATTTAATTGAATTAATTTGTAAATTAGATATGTTTAATTAAAAATATAAACATTGATGCCTTTGATGTCAAAATAATTTTTACCTACCTGTAATTCTACAAAAAATATTCCTGGTAGAGCCACGCCACACAACTGCCTAATTTATGCCTCCAAAAAAGTACTAATCGAGCACGCAGATCAAACGGCACACAAATCACTGCACTTAAGCTGTCAATTATGTATTCCGAAGATACGGGCTCGCATCTGGTATTCATGAGTGGCGGAGACAATATCAAATATATGTATATATATATATAATTCTATAGTCAGCTCGTTGTCTGATCTGAATCTCAACGTTATACACGAACGTATTTAATATTGATGAGAGATGGCGGGCGGCCGGAGGTCTGGCGTGTGCAATTAATGCGTCAAGACTCATTTGGGGTAAATGCGCATATATATAGTATACGAGTATATATATATATAAATATATTAAAGGTGTGGGCGATATTAGTTTGGGGACTTGAATTTCTTGAAAATAATATATTTTCAGTAAAACTGATTTATATAAAACATTTAAGGTTCGAAGTGATTAAATCCTATATTTAAATTTTCCTTTAGTTTGTATAATTGTTTGAATATTTAAAATCTTGCGACGGCTATTTAACCCATTTCCCGTCATACATTCGATTTGAATATTGAAGACTAGACGGTAAGCATACAAAAATAATTATAAATAAAAAAACTTGTTAAAATCATTTATATAAAAAAATGAAAGTTCACTAATGGATATAATTAATAAATACTGATCACACGATTGAACTATAATATTGCGTATTAGTTATACATTCTTAATTAGAATTGGATTATATGGCTCAATTATAAGCAGATGACGGGCGGTATAGAATAATATCAATTAATTATTATATGCTCTCAGACTACATTCTATATTCTGGTAAATACATTGTTCAAACAATACGCTTTGTATGGAGGATGTGGTTGAATCCGTTGCGGTGGTTCGATAGCTTAAAGCTTGATGACGGGAGAGAGCATTGATTATTTGAATTGCAATATTTCTATGACAAAGTGGAGAAAGCTCATAATTCCATTCAAATGCAAAAATGAAGAATTATGTTTCAAGTATACTAAACAATAACTGTACAAGTGCAGACGAAACATTATCAAAACAAAGTCAAGCTACAAGAAACTTGCTGTTCAGTCACAGTTTGCAAACTATTAAATAGCACACAGCCCGCTTCTCCTCAAATAAACAAAATAGAAACTTACCCTGAACCAACATCATAACTCACCCACACACTTATATTTCTTTCAAACCATTTATACTGTACGCACAAACATAGATAGCAAAAGCCACAGAATATTATCTAAACAAAAGAACAATTATAACTTTTGCCAATTCTTCTTCAATCAATATGTATATAAATCTCTATTCTCAATCAAGCAACAAAATCGACTTTATCATTATATTTATTCAGAATATAATATTGATTTGTGTTCTTTTTCTTATGTGAAAGACGTGGGAGCGATAACCGATTAGCCTATAACCACACACAAACACAAATATACACACAGACAAACCAAAGCGAACGAAAAAGTTCTGTGGATTGCTTTTGTTTGCCGGCCAAAGCTCAAATAATAACTTAATTAGTAAAGTTTTTTGTTTGCATGTATATAGCATGCGCTTGTTACCCAAAGAGGTTTGCTTTAAATGGATTTTTGTTGGTGTTTTACTTTTTAAAAAGAATTTTAATTTATTTAAAAGCAAAGTGCTGATTTTTGAAAAGTTGATAAGTTCATACATTCTTTATTGTTTGGGCGTATGTAATTTTTGTGTGGATATGCTAAACTTTTACTTTTTTAATTAATTTCATAATTGTAAAACAAGAGAGTTAACTAATATTTAGTATCAAAGTATTTTCAATTAACGAAACATTTTATCCACCACCTAAAAGTATATTGTATACTTAATGTAGCTTTTATATTATACGAATATAACTTTAAAGACATGGTAAATTTGCTTTACAATTTGGTTTACAATTATGCGAAGGAAAGTAAAGGTTTTTAACTTAGTTCCCGGAAATAGTATACTTTGAGGTTGTGGATAATGGCTGTAATTCAGAATCTAGAAGAGAGAGGCTCTTGCGTTCTTCGAAAGAGTAGCAAAAAAAACAGATAACGTACCCTCGAAGTACGCATTCTGAGTGATCAATATAGGTAAAAGATGTATATATATATATATATATATAGGTACATATATGCCATGAGTATTCTTATAGCTTGTATACATTTTGTTTTCGCAAATAAGCAAATGTTTACTCTAACGGCTATTTATTTAAAGGGTCAATTCAAATTAATCAGGACAACTAATTGGAAACGCAAGATTTGTGTTATGGTTATGGTTTCTTCGATACGATTTTTGGTGAATATTAAAAAAAAATCGTGTTTGTAGGTTTACTTTTTGTAATTTTGTGATTAAATTATACAGAAAAAATTGATAAAAAAGGTATGCAGCCTATAATTTAGATGCAGTAATGAAAGGTCATATTTATTGGAAAATAAGTCGATGGCAGCAATTTCGAAGGACCCTGGAGTTTTAAAAAAAGATGGTATTTGATGCTATAAATGGTTAATAATATAATTGGGATCCAAACTCAACTGATCGAAACGACCTAAAAAAACTACCGAAAATGATAATCGAGTCATTTTAATGATGAGCATCAGAAATACTTTTCAGACATCTGCGGATCTCTAGGAGGGATCCAGCCTTTAAGTATGTTCAGACAATTGTCAAACAGACTGTCCAAAGTCCTCTCCATAACTTTGTTCATCGTGGCTGGATTGTCTTATATATTTCAAACGATTCCAATAAATCATTAATATATAAAAACTTCTCGCGTCAGTATGCGATTTTCATCTTCTGTTCGGGCTTACTTCGGACTACTGTTTACTGTTTCGGACAAGTTTTAAATCCATACCGTGCATAAATTAATAAAGCTGATATCCCGTTAAAAGCCCCAGCAGCGACTATTTTCGAACAAGCAGGAAGTATTTTTGGAGTGATTTTCCAAATTAACTAGTTCAAACTTTCATTAATATTTTGCATAAAGCCACCAACGCATTGCGCCAAAAGCTCTTTCTTGCTGATGTAACTTAATTTGCTAAAGTATCATAATCGTGTTTGAATGATGCAAGTGTATTAATAGCCGCAGCACGCTGCCAAGCGTACCATGATAAGCGGAACTTCCGAATGCTATTATGTCCTCTATAATTTTACTCCGATCGATTTCAAATTTTGGGAGAATTTTCTAGACATGTTGTACGATTATAGTATCGTACCGATTTTTTGAAATTTTCAAACCAACATAATATTAACAATTAATCAAAATAATCTAGGCATGTTTCAAAATTATAAAATATTTTCGGCAAGTAACAATCTTAAATATACAGATTTCAATAATTTTAAAATGCATCTTCAAAAACTACTACAAGATTCTGAGGGACGTTTTAAAGATATCAAAATTGGTTTAATTTGTCTATGATGCAATGAACTGTAATATTGAGAGTCAGCCAACAGATCTGCAAATAGAGTTATGTTCCTCAGACCTGTCTCCTAAATTTGAAAAAAGAATCTGGAATTATTTTTTAAAGAAAATAGACCCAAAATTAAAAGAAGAAATGCTAAAAATCACATGAATGTTTGGAAGTACGTATTTATGTGAGCAAACATTTTCAAAATCAAGAATAAGTATAGATCGTGTTTGACAAGCGAACATCTGACGCAAATTTTGCGTTTTTAAACAAGATCATATTCGATCGACTTTGGTGAAATTTCAAAATTAAATTGTTTATTTTATTTGTATTTAATCATGAATTATAAAAAAAAGATCACATTGAAAATTACTATATATATTTGTATGTATAGTATTATTTTTGCACTGAAGTCGACTGAGTTTGGGCAGGTTTTGAGTAAACCTTTTCTTTGTTTGGTCAAACAAAATGTATACAAGCTATAAAGGTACCATTACACGGGCTGTACAAACAATATATTTCCGTCTGTACACATGTGAAAAATATCGGTATCACATTTATTTAATTTGTAAAAATGTGTCTTTAACATCTGTAAAGACAAAGGCACAGATAACCGTCTAATCTGTGGCAAAATATGTGTCTTTTATAGCCCGTGGCAGGCAATTTCTTTAAAAAATGAACGAAAAAAAATATTGTTCAATATTTCAATAAATTAAATAAATTGGTGACTTTCAATTGATGAAATAAACAAAAAAAATACCAGCTCAAAAGCTCATCTGCCTATAAGCTTATTAAGTTTAATATGTATTTGCATAGTTAAACAAAGACACACTTTACACATACACACATTATAATCCTATAATCTAAATACAATGTAAAACTTAGTATATATATATACTAAATTCTGCTAATCTACTAATCTACCGCATATAGCAATTATATTATGAGGTATATATATAATATATATAGCACATATTTATAGTTTATAGGCATCCATTCAATTATGGGTCTTACTATGCTGACATCGAAGCCAAATAATTGTTTTGATTAAGTACTCCTTTATATATATATATGTATATATAATATGCTTTCACCATGAAAATTGAACATTAAACAGCCAACGAAGCGAACTCATCGATTCAATTTCATATAAATTTTGGTGTTTATGTAATGTTTCTTGAACGGAAGTGACATTAATTATCGTGGTAATTTGATATTATACGCACATAAGGCACAAAGGTAATTATACATAATTGAATTCACGTTTCGATCCGGTTTCTCGAAAGCTAAAGTTTTAGCTGTTGATTTTATAGTTGTATTTATGAAGGATATCTTCAAGATAATTATAATATAGACATTAATTATATTTATTATGAATGATTAATATGACGTTGGATAATATTAATATTGCGTTTAATTAAACTAAAAGTTGAATTGAGATGAGATTAGGAGAATATTTTCAATACTATAATTTAAAACCCATTTAAACACTATCCGGCTATATCCAAATCGGTATACTTATGATAAGTGTTTCTAATTCTTTATTTTTTTTATTTTGCTGATTTTTAACTCTCTTAATTTTACTAACTTTTTAATTTTACAAAAATCTATTGGTTTTTCCAGTATAATTTATCTCTATTATTTAAAAAAATGCATAGATCTGTTTTCATATACGCTCATTTATCCATAAATTATCTCCAACACTCAAATGTATTCGCATTGTGCTTTTGTCTAAGCTTGGGCATTGTTCCGAGGACTCTAAATACGGTAGTACCACCGTCCTCCTCCTCTATCCGCAACTAATCGATTCACGACGGTGAATACGAACGAAGCGACGCCAACACAGTGTTATAATAGATTAATTCAATTATGAACTGCGATTACATTGCGGAACGGGAACCTTTTTTGAATTTAGAAATTTCTACTCCTTGATACAATTACGATGAAACAGTTTTCTTTTATTCATCCGCTGTTCGTTCATTCGGTCGCTTGCAATTGAATTCAGATACATTATACATTTATTCTCCTTTGTTTTTATATATATATAAATATATATATACATATATATACTATAGAATTGATGTAGATGTTTGGAAAAGTTCTTATAAAGTTCTAATTAACAGTCGTACAAATGTAAATAACCGAAAGGATTGTATAATTGCTTTTGGTTTCAAATGAAACTTTGTCAAACCTATATATTATGGATATATATATAATTTGTTAAAGTACTAAAGGATCATCAGTATCCTTTATATTGAATATTATATGTTAATAGGTTTTCTTGCATAATTTATTGTGGAAGTCAGAGAACTTTACAGTTATGGTTATTAATGTATTGTTTCTGTAAAAATATTTATTCAAAAAAATTGATTTTGAATAATTTTTTTATTATTTTTTAGCGCTGTTTGATTATTTTAAATAGTCCAATTCGACTGTATTTGAAAGATAAGAGAGAATTGTGACAATTATTATTTTAAAATAAAAACTGTATAATTTTACCCAAAAAGGTTTCAGATAGTCACAATTGAAATATTGAAAAAAAATTAATTTGGAATAAAAAAATTGGAAAGAATTTTTTTTTTTTAATTTCATATATAAATTAACATCATTTTGAATATGGATTAAGGAAAACAAATTTTAATTAATTAATTAATTTTTTATCCTGTGACATACCCTAGTTTGAATACGAATCGTCCCGTATTCTTTGACCGGCATCTTTTTTAATATGGCTATTAAAAAACAACCCTTCAGAATGGATTTTTCGTTTGTGTGTTTTTCTCTCTATTTTAAATCCTTTCAAGGCAGATATATGACCCATTTATTTGTATTAGGATACTAATATCAGGCAAAATATCTTGTACAACAACAATGATATTTCATGGTATAAGATTTATCAGTAAGTATTAAGTGCAATTCATACATCAAATATATTTCATACATAGCTATACAGGAGGAGCTTTAAAGACCCACCGTATTTCTAAGGCGACAATTCTAAGACAAAACTTAAAAGTAACTTTAGCTCGAAAAAGATTTTTCTGAAAAATAAAAACCGTTTAAAATTTCTTGGATTTACGTCTAAAATTTATTTTTTTATTTTATTCATATATTTCTGAATCTTACCTCTCGAAAATGACTTCACGGTAAAACCTGAACCGTTTAAAAACTTTAAGAATTCGAAAAAAGATCCTACAGCAATTCATTGGCACAATGACATATCAAATTAGTGTTGTGCATCGATATTAAGACTTTTACAAATTATGATGAAGCTGCTTGATAAGTGTTCCTTTTATAACGTCTACAGTCTACACTGATGTATATCAGTGTACTGCTAAAATAAGTAAATAGATAATTGAAGACGATAAAAATCCAACCAAAAAAAATCATATCATACAAGTATACTCCGATCATTATAACTACAAACTAAAAAGACTTGTACTAATTACAAAATTTTGAAGGATTTTAAAAGTTTTGCCAATTCTTCTGATTCTTTTGTCTAAATCATAGTTAATTTACTGAACAATAAGCTAGAACTCTCCGCGATTCTGAATATTTGGACAAAGAACTCGCCTCAAATTGCAAACATTTTACAATCGTACGGTCAGCTATTTTTCAATATGTATAATTTCGCATCAATTACCAACCTTGAATTTTTACAATGGAAGTTTCGCAGAATAAAAGACAAACGAACCGAACTGCAAATCATCATTGCATTGATGATTCACGATTCCGAATATAAATAGCAAGATAGATAGATAGGTGTATAGAGATATCTCAAAAATATGCGCATTTGCCCTACAAAGTTGTTAGAGTCGCGTCGGTGCAAATTAAGACTCCTAACCAGCGGGCACAGTAGCTCCAATAGGAGTAACACAGCACAAAGAGCACATTAGCATGACCTGACTACTCGTGTGAACCCGTAATGGTGAATGAATTCGGTGTGCGGCATCGCACACTGGCCCTATGTCTCACAAGGGATTAAAGGATCCAATGAGAGTATGTAATAGCGCAAAATCTATAATTCATCTCGTAAAATTTGTTACTTATATATGGATGGAATGTGAGATCCCACACATCAGGTAGTGCTTCACAAACTTTATGACCTCACTAAGTTTAACATTTGGGAGAAATGCCACGCCGAACTTTCAGCGAGCGGTCAATTACCTATGCTTAAAAAAATACTCTGTTTTCGCCCAAATTCTACAGTGCGCGAATAAATCACAGTTGGCATTGGCAGGTCGTACACGGGTTATTGTTGCACACCAGAAGCGCGTGATGCGCGATGGTCCGGGACGTCCGTCGTCTTCAATAGATTCCCGTCCGTCTTGAAATCGTTTGTGCCACAGAAAGCAGTTGCTTTTGAATAACAATCACTCCCAGCATAAACTTGTGCCATCTTTTCGAACGTTTGCGCGGTAGATGTGCCAAGTTTGGCATTGTATTTAATTACAGCTCTTTGTTCCATGATGTTTTTACGACGGCGCGGCGAGATTATTTTTGTAATACAAGAACAGTTATAACTTTGATATTTTGCAATTTTTTTAACGGTTTCCTAAGGTTGTGAAGATGGCGCTACGAGAAGCAAAGTTTTGGTTCGAGTCTTAGGAGATCAATTTCCTAGCACAATTTAAAAAAAAAAAGTCAAAATAAGGAAATTGGTTGGATAAAAAGTGTCTGCTCTATTTTGAATAAGCACTCATATCGTGGGGTCGTTATGCGTAGGACGCCTCCGATGAATGGATATCAGAGTTTAGATCGGTATTACTTATATCCGGAGGTACCGAACTGTGAAAAAAAAAAACTAAAAAACAAGCGCATTTCGGAATTAAAAATTACTTCATTGAATTGTTAAAATTAAATCTTTAAAGTCCATCTTTAAATATTCGTTAAAATGTGGATATAATAAATTTCGACAATTCATTTTTTTTAAATTTGCTGAATTATAATTTAAATATTATTTCAAAGCTTTGTAGCATTGTTTAAAATGATTTACCAGACCAATAAAACTTTTATTCACTATAAGTTATAAGCGATCAAATGAAGTTACTTTCAAAAGCTCTCTAATTCATGATTGTTAACAATTCAAAGAGGAAACTTTTCGACACAGAATTCTACCAAAGTATCATTTAATTAAAAACTAACTTTTCTCCGCGAGTTACTTTAGCATTCTTTTCCCAGCATTATCCACCAACAAATTTGTTTGAAGTTTTGCTATGAAAGTAAATAATTATTTTTATCCATAAAAACGTTCAGTTGGAATCTATAAATTCATTAGCTTTGTACACACTTTATGAATGCATGAATAAACAAAAGAAATTGAAAAATATTTACATAAAATACTACTTACTCTTACAATTTTTTACATCTGATAGGATAACAATTGACAATATTAAACATGCTGAATATTGTAAATATATAATTTCAATGAATATCTGCGTGTAAATAATCAAATATATCACACTGTCATCGCGTGTCATCAAGAGCACACGCTTTCTGTATTGCTTGCTCCATTACTTCGAGATTGTATGAGTTTTGTTTAAAGTCTTATTTCAAATTCAATTCACAAATATAAATGCAAGTACAAGCAGCTGTCGTCAGACACAAATATCTTATACCCTCACACAGCATCACTGACTTCACATATAATTCAAAAAGGCACACGCTTCGCCTGTGAGCTTGCGCTCATTCTGCCATTGATATTTTCCTTTAGACGCTTGCGCTTTTATTTACATTACAAAGATTCGCTGGCAAACAAAGACACACTAATATAAAACATACACACACAAACATACAAATATTATATAGACTAGACGCGAGATTCAGGAATGCGATATTTCGCATAGAGTTGTCTGGAATGAATATAGATTTATTGTAATACATTTGGGAGTACAATACATCAGAGTTCGCTGCAAACAGGAAACCAATACAATGCCATAATATGGCCCCGCTCGTCTATGGAATATATAAATATATACAAAAATATCATTTGAATTCAATGATTTACAGTTTCCTGTGTTGTATGCTGGTCTTTTCTTGAAAAATATTTTTCTAGTAATGCTCTTTTGCGCCCGGTGGGCGAGGCGGGCGTTTTAGCTAGCGGCAGAATGATTGATGATGCACCAGCTTTTGTGGAATTCGAATTTTACCAGCACGCATCATCGACGCGAGGGAACACTATAATTTTAAAGGATCACTGTGGCGTCAGCACAATTCATAGGGAATCGCTTCGAATATGGGGTCGCGTGCGTTGCGGTTTCCTCTGAGGCTGTCACAGTTTGTACGTGACATGATGTATGAATATAATATATATATAACGGGTGATTTTTTTGAGGTTAGGATTTTCATGCATTAGTATTTGTCAGATCACGCGCGATTTCAGACA
>JANSTU010011226.1:0-15503 GCA_027564075.1 Bolitophila hybrida | reverse complement strand
GTAACAAAGTAACAGAACAGACTGTGCAGAATATTATGGCCAACATAAAAGCAAAAGTGCGCCAGTATTCCAGACGTTCATTAAAAAAAAAAAAATTAAAAAGATTTTGCTTCCTTATTAAATGTATAGACAATAAAAAATATTTGTATGTTCATAAAAACATTTAATGGATATTTTATTACGAACTTTTGGATGAACAATTTCATTCGGTACACTCCTTATGCTCTGATAGCCAGACAGCTTTGAAGGCATTGTAATAATATCGAATAACGTCTAAAACTGTCCATTAACGTCGTAATCTACTCAAAGTTCTCTCGTTTAATAATAATGTTGAACTGTCGCATATTTTTGGTATTTAGGGAGCCGATGAAATGGCCCGTAATGGCTCAAGCATATGGACCAGAGCCATCAGTGTGCAGTGTACGACAGTCAGACAAACAACCAACTGTACATGGTAGTCGACTTAGGATTGTAACTCTGATGAACCTTCTTACAGGTCATTGCCTTAACAAGCATCTGCATTTTGAACTTTATACAGAGATCGAAATGGTTTATTTTAGTTGATTGGATGAGTACAATGGGTCCGAACTGAGACCCGACGATAAATTTGTCCGGCGGCTAACGGCTAAAGCCGAAATATTTGAACGGTGGCTGTCGGCAGAAGCCTGTTTTTCATAGTAAATAATGATCAATACTTTAGGAGAGCGGAAATAGGATTTTAAAAAAGTTACTCTTCTCTTTTAGATGATCGCATTTAGAACAGAAACCACACAACAATTGGGGAAAATAAAACCTTTAAGGGTGAGATGGAAAAGAAGAATAAAATCTGACTACCTTTAAGGGATTTGATACCATTTTAATCCTTTTAAAACTCCCCATTTTAACATTAAAATTTACTTTTATTGTATTTTTGAATTAGACTTTAAAGGTTTTAATCCACCAAATATTTTGTTGTATGAAGCAGTTTTATTCCCCCAATCATCAGAGATGCTACAAGTATAAAAAAATCAAATCAGATCCAGGCTAGGTTTGTTTTTAGCTACTCGTATTATTTCCATTATTTTCACATTTTGATCAAAAATATATTTCTATATTTGTAAGTTGTGGAGAATTAAATTATATAAATTTTATGTTTTTCTTATTTTTTCGATACTGTTTATAATTAAAAAAAAATGGTGGAAAATAGGCACTTTTCAGCATTTTCTTCTAGAAAAAATCTATATTTTAATGCAACATTTGATCTCCATAGTATTATAAAAAAAATATATATAATTAATTAATTAATTAATTTCGGGTTTTAATAGTTGAAATTATTACAAAATTTACATCCCATACCATGAAAATTTTATAATGAAAATTGTCATATCTATATCTGAATTTAAACTCATAGCCCTCGGGTTATAATGGTTCCAAAATCATTTTTGTTCATGACAATTTTTCCCATAAAATCTTTCATTACAAAATACTAAAAAAAATATCCCATTCCAATAAGTTCTCTGATTTTTGAATTCACTTCAAAAAATGGGTTAAAATTATCCCATTACAATGTTGTACAAATAATTATATAAATTATTTATATTATTTATTGGAGCTTGAACCTCAATGAAAAGTTGAAAATTACAAAAAATGGCGTTTAAGTAAAAACTTTTTGACTTAGGTTTAGGATTCAATAAATTTTATCTTCTCTTTGGGACTTTGGGATATCGTGAAGACCAGTTTGAAAAACATGATTTTTAAGAAAACGCGTTTTAAGATGGTGATAAGATTTTCGCCCTGCGGACACACATCCCGCTGTAAGTTTTAACTTCGATTTTTGCGAATTACCTACCGTCTGCATGTAATTCGCGGACCTTCGTACACATTTTTAGATTTGACCCCTGGGTCGCTCACGCTGAATTTTTTTTTAAATATTAACGAAAGATTATTCCGCAGGGTTAAGGTCCGCGAGATGTAGAACCATTGTTTGAAATTTAATGGTTTTAAATGAATATCCATTGCATAAAATTAAAAAATTAAAACAATAATACAAATGTCCACGGTACAAGAGACCGCCGGGTGGAAGACCGATTTTTTATGTTTCCCAAATAATATATATAAATTAATATAAATATAAAATAATTATAAATTCGTAAAAAAAAAGCCTCTCAACGTTGTAAATTCGTTTGTATCAAATTTAACGGGGTTCATTGCATGCCGCCTTTTAATGATTTCTTCGAGTTTTTATTTTCTTTTCCGCATGAGCATTCTTGCTTCTAGCACCATTTTTACTTAAATTGTTTCTACACCGACAAATATATTATTACACAACTGTTTGTGTTTGTGTTTTTAACATACCGCGCAAACTCAATTAATTTTCGTGGAAAAATATGGGTTCCTTTCTTATGAGATAATTTTTTATGCAGTTATCAGCCAAACCGCTTTGTGAACTTATTCTACACATCATATTGGATGCAAAAAAATTTCGAGTTTCATGAGAACCTCCTCTTAAACATGAGATGAAATTACTATGGTGTTAAAATTAATACGCCAACAGGATCTACTCACAAAATCACCATATAAATTTCGCATATACATCTACAATCTACAAAAGGATTAAAAGAACACATGAGATAAGATACTCGTAGCTCACTAGGTCGATAAAAATACATCATGTTTTTTAGACCTAAAGAATAATGACATTGCTTTTGCCGTAATATAAAAAAATTACAAAAACGTATAAAATGACAGAGTTCAATAACTATGTCGTTGTAACGTGTCGAGACGCTCTGCAGGTCATTAGTATCTTGTGAAGTGCGCAGATTGTCTGATTGCACCAAGCTATAACATTAATATTTGTTTATAAATAATTAATTTAAATACTTTTCTTCAATACAAATACCCTCACTCTTTTTACCCATCCTTCTTAAAAATTACGTTTAATCTAAGGAAGACATTTCTCCGAATTTCCATTTCTCCAAATCGTCTCGAAATATCGCTGACGTTCCTTTATTTATTTCAAATTTTAAGAAAAGTTGACCTAAACTTATTTCAGACCTACACGTAAAAATGCAATAAAATTTAAGTTTAGCACGAACCACGAAGAGAATACAATTACTTTAAGAAATACACAGGTACTCAATATTTAAGTATGCAGTCTGTGCCAGACGGCTGACGATGCTTTTTCTTATTCCGTATATATATATGTCTTAACGATCACTGACGCGGGGCCAATGAGTCACGACGCAAATAAATGATCTAACCACATCAACTGAACGGTAATACTACATTACAAGTATTATTACGCTGATTTTTTTTTAAATCACATAATCGCCTACTCATTTAATGTGGTTTCAATTGTCCAGTGTATACTGAAAGTAGCAGCAATGACGCGAGACGGTTCACTTTTATTGTTATGTGAAATGAGGCCCACTTCAGGTACAAAACATCCCAAACGCATTGCTTGTGCAGACTATTTGTCTACGAAGGTCAACCACGACGGGTTTTTTTAGATTTATGATGATCAAAGATCGCGCCATATCCCATAATAGATCAGCATATATAAATGTTTCCGATTTTGTTTCTTCTCTATATATTAAATATGTCTTAATATTAAATTAGTCATTCCCAATATTACTTGAAAATATTTGTGTCATGAATTGAGTGAATTAAACGAACATCTGTGTGTACACAATTGTTTCTATAGAAATAAATAATAATATTTAGATAAGTATTTCCATCGATAATCATTCTTGCCAATTTTCGCTTTCAATGTCATTAAAAAGTGCATATTATATCGATATCACACACACATGTTTTATCTATTAGAATCGGAGGAAAACGTGTGCGGTGACAATTTCCACTTTAATTAAAATCGTGTAAATACAATGAGATAAGATAAACGTTCTGCGATTATGTTTTACTTGTACAAACAAAACACGTACTCAATATGTTATTGGTTAGAAAGCTTGTGTGTTTTATGCGTATATTATTTTGTGCATCGATCGTTTAAGAAAATTAAAAGTATTATTATTTATTTATTTTTCATTGCCTTCATTGATTTAATCAAGATAAATTCTTTTTTTTCTTAATCTTCATTGATTGAGCCGTAGATCGTCTTAAATGTATATATAAAAAAATATATATTTATATTAACATTATTAATATTAATATTTTTACAATATATTATGACAATTTCACCTTACGTTCTAATTTTAGTTTGAGAGCACAATGAGATTATTTGTGCGTGCACTTCGTTTATGTAACTTCAGGTCCATTCTTCATCATCAATCTAATCTAGTTTTAATCAAACTTCGGACTCTTCCATCTCGGTTATCGTTCCATTTAATAGTAATTATATTGGAATAATATAAAATAATATTGGAATGAAATTTGATAAGCAACCAGATATGACAACATATTGGTAATGCTCGCTGAGGTAGATCGATATGAGGCCTGCATAGTTTGAGGAAAATCCACAGTAATGAGTTTTTTTGCGACAAAGGAACGAATGTGAAACTGTATCAAAAGCTTTGGAGAAGAAGTTTTTTATGAAGCATTGTAGGAAGTCGTCTGTAACAAGATGTATAGTATAATCAATTTGATTTGATTTGATTTTTTCTAATTTTTTCAGCGTGAAGTATAATTATTTGATGGAAGTCTTTAAGATCTAGGGAACGGGTGTTTTTCAAGACTTAGGGTATGTAGAAGAAGTTATGGAGAAATTTATAATATGCAGAAAGATTGGAAGTAATAGGGATGTTGTCATCTCCAATGGATTTAGAAGATCTTTTTTAAAGCGCAAGAATTAACTAGCGTGATTAGATTAAAGAAAAATTGAGTAGTGCAGGAAGGATAAATAAAATTGTTTGAGGATAACTCATTACAGAAGGAATAGATGATACTAAGTAGCCATTATAAGTGTTGCTAGAAAAAGGAGGAAATTAATTGGAGAAAAATGAAACTCCAATGTTGCGTAGATTACGTCATAATAGAGAGAAGGAAGAGAGTGATTTAGAAATGAAGAGTGGAAACATTTCTTTTCTCTGGGAGTTATTTGATTAGGTCTATCTTCGAAGCAATTTAAAGTTAGCAAAGTTAACATCACTGCGAATATGTTTCCATGCTTGTTTAGTCTATCGTTCTATAATTTATATTTATATTTATGTATTTCATATTTATTATATTACGAGTATGCCTATATAGATCCTTACACAAGGTTGCATGGCTATATAATTCAGATATTATTAACTTCTTAAGTGTGTTTGGTGTACGTATTCATAAATCAGATAGAATTATAAGGTAATTGTCAATCATCATACTAAATATTAAATGAATGTATTCTTATTTATTACGACTCTCAATTTAGTGGGTACTAATAAATTGAATTTTAGAGTTCTTTATAATAAAAAAGGGTTATTTAAAATTAATTATGAGTGCATGTTTATGCAATAATGAACACCAAAAAAAAATTTATTTTACGTTTGTACACTTAAGCTTATTTGTAATTAAAAATTGAATTCTAATTTATACACAGTTTAATGACAACATAAAAAATTGCATCTAAAACAATGAAAAGAATTATTGGTATTAGCTTCATGATAATTGTAAGTAGGACTGGTCGATTCTGAAAAAATCAATTTAAATCGATTTAGTAAAGAAAATATATTTTCCTCGATTTTTCGATTTTTTTTAATTACAAAGAATAATTAATTATTAATTAATTAAATAATTAATTAATTATGTTAAGACTTTTTATTAATTGTAATAAGACAGATTCTATATTTATTGATTACGATTGATTAGATCGTAATAACACCGGTTTATTATTAATTATTTTATTTAATATAACTTCGAATTTTTCTATTTTTTAATATATTTTTTTTTGTTTGGTTCTTATATTGAATAGTATCTTTCGAGTTTTAATATAAAATTATATTAAATATAACCAAAAAATCGAAAACATCGAAACCGGTGTATTTTTTCAATTTAAAAAATCTTAACAAACAATATAAAAGTTTCGATATTTTGATTATAATAAAAAAATTGAGGAAAAATCGACATTTTCGCAAGGTGTCGTTGCAAGCGCGTAGTTCTAGTTGTATTCATCGCATCGGGTCATGCTATAGCTTGTTGGAAAGGTTTAAACGCGCTTACACACGTGACATATTTTACAGTACCACGACAAAGGCAAAAATGCATCTCAAGCCGCAAATCAAATTTGTGCAGTTTATGGACCCAATACAGTTTCCATTTCCACCGCACAACGATGGTTTCAACGTTTTCGTTCTGGTGTCTTCGAACAAAACGGCGCATATTTGACTTAAATCGGATGCTTGTAATCACTATAATAAAAATAACCTAAAAAAGATCGTATTCAATGTATATATATATATATACTGATTTAATATTTATATATACTGATTTAAAGTGCTACATTCGAAAAACACTTCGGTCTGCCAAAATGCACAAAATCAAAAAATCGATATATATATATATATATATATACATATATATATAATCGATGTATCGATAAATCGACCAGCCATAATTGTAAGTGCTGGATCAGGGCTTGAAGGTTTTTTTTTTTGAATTGATCAGAAAGATGTCGTTTTGAGGAGAGTGTAGTAATAACAAAATAATTAAAAGTATAATGTATAATATATATATCGGGTTTATAAAATTAAGTTTCTAAATTTAAAAATTAAAAATGTGTAACGAAAAGAACCATGACTTCGGTAAAGATCGGTAAAAATTCAGAAAATGTTGTGTAATTTTTTTGACGTTAATCACGAGACGCGAAAAAAAGTGTTCGGTAGGTCCCAAAAGAGTGGTTCGATTATGAGTATTAAGCTTGAACTCGAAACCTATCCTAAAATATGGGGGTTATTATACACATTTTGAAAAAAAGAGCTTCCGTAATAGTCGAAACTTGTCGTAATTTCTCCTTTATATGACGGTGGTTTCCGCAGAGTACGATCAACTACAGACCATTAATATTACACAAATTCTGGACAAATTGAAAGAGTTCAACGTTGAACATATGATAGCGTGCACCGTGAAAAGCATTGGCTGATTATGGCTGGATCCACCCTAAAAGCTTATTGCCTTAGCTATATGGTAACTCTAACAGATGGTACGGTCCTCAGTAAGAAATAGGGTAAACTCTCGGAAACTACGGAAAGCCGAGGCGACCCTCTTGCAAAACGGATGTTCTTCAATGATTCCTTAGAGAAAGCAGTGAGTATAGCATTTATGTTGATACCAGCAGTACGACCTTCATGAAATATGGATCGGAAGCGTGGTTCCCAAAGTTACATAAATTATAATGGCCGCTAGAGCAAGCGGTATAATCTTGAGTTAAAGCTGCTGTACCGCCATAAGAATATAGTTTATTGCATTAAAGACGATATACTGCAATGGTTGGGTCATGTACTACGGATGGAAGATCACCATGATCCTGGTAAACTGTTCAACCCGGAAGGAAGAAGAAGTCCAGGTAGACTCAAAGGAAGATGGAAAACACCGCTGTTTCTGATATTTGTGCAGTAGAGGAAAAAAACGAAATTCGATTTATTTTTCTGTTTTTTTCAGGGGTTTTCTCCGCTTTTTGTGAACAGTTTCCCACCGTGTGCCGCATACCGTATTCATTTCAAGTCTCACGTACTGTTATTTAAATTTTTACAAACAATCAAACATATCCCGATGATTAGTACGTTAAAAACGAGGTTAAAAGTTTCATTTTGACGTGAGCCATATTATTATTATATATTATATTATTATATCTCATTAGCTACTATGGTTATATAAGACTAAAAACTAGTTATCACCTTGTTTGGATGACCCTATCGTGATTAATCAAACCCACGACAAGAAATACCGGAAAATTATATTTTTTACTTACATAAACAAATAACAAACTAATTTGTTTTGTAAGCTGTCTAAATGAAAACCACATCAAAAGTGGACACGTTTTCTAAAACTCATCATCATTTATAAAATTACATAATAAAATATACTTGTCTTATGCATATATGAATGCTAAACTGAAGTAAAACCTTTGAATTAAAAATATAAAATATAATATAACTATCAAAATTCCCATTAAAGAACCAATTCACATATGTATATATAAATATATTTGCAAATCTTTGACTGTTTTTTGTTGCCGTTAGTAAATCCTACGCATAGTTATAAAAGTAAAGTATTACATGAGACTAATTTATTTATTCAAAATTTTCGAATGGTATATAAATAGAGGTCATGAAATTCTTTGTCATCTGACATACACTTATAATTTAGTTTAGTTGGTCTAGTCTAGATTATGACAAAAAAATCCTATATATACACAATATAACTTGTATAAATATTTTAAATTATGTTTTTATTTACAGACACTTCAACAAGAAAAGCATGTCCTTCGAAGAAAACTTTCAATGGCTGAAAGTGAAAGTGACTTGAGAGCCCAGGAACTAGAGTCTGATTACAATGAACTTAAATCAAAATTGCAATCACAAGTAAGTCTAAATATAGGTTAATATTATATTATTAAAAGTTGTATACAAATTAATTAACATTTAACAAATTTAATGTCATTCCGAATGTCATTTAGACGAATAGGCCATTTAGTCGAATGGCAATTAAATCAAATGAGTCATTTAACCAAATAAGTCGTTAGGCCGAATGATCGTTTAGCCGAATGGGCCGTTTGGCCGAGTGGTGTTTTATATTGTTTTTGTTTGCACACGCATTTGGCATTTATAAGGTTGCACATTATGTAGGGTTGTCCAAATTTGAATGAACACTTTTAATTTGCTTTGATTTTGACCTTCACTTGGTATCAGCTGTAAAAAAGTCAAATAAACATATTTTTCTTTTAAATTTATTTTTTTTCAAATAATTTAGTTCAGTTTTAGTGTTTTTTTAAGGAAAAAAGCATAAAATGCTAGTTTGTACTTAAAACCTTAGCCTTAAGTATTACAAATAATATATAATATATATTTGTACAGCTAATTCCAGAAAGAATAATTTCTTATAATTTGTTTTTATTAATTATTTGTTTTTAAATTTATTTGTATATTTATAATTTGCAAAAAAATAAAAATAAATAAAAATTAATCATTCTAAATTACAAAAAAATATTTAAATTAATGGTTTTGAATGTATTGTTTTTTTATTATATATTGAGATTTATATTTTTATTAACGAAAAAAGAAAAGTGTAATTATTGCATTATTTATGTTTGTTGTTTGTTACCTAATTGTAATAAAGTTTAAGAATTCATAATACTGAACAAATAAATTTAATAAACAAACACATACCTATCTGCAGACCAATATTATGTAGATTCACCAGAAATTCATCATCAGGTCTCATCAAACTTATGATATTTCATAAATAAATATAATCAATACAATTTGTAGGTAAATAAATATTTCAGTTTTTGTGCTTGTAAATATTATTAAAAATCGTTGTTTAGATTGTTTTAAAAAAAGAAGAAAAAATCGAAAAATCGAAACAAATATTATAAAAGTTTCGATATTTTTTTTATTTTAAAAAATAGAAGAAAAACGAAAAATCGCAAAATCGAATCACAAAATAAAAAACTTTTGATTTTTTTATAATATAAAAAAATAGAAAAATCGAAATTTTATTAAGTATAACCAAAAATTAAAATTAAAATCTTTTGTAATTAAAAAATTCGATGTTTTTTCTGAATCGATTTATTTTGTAAAAACAAATCGGCTAAACAGCTTATTCGGCTAAACGACCATTCTGCTAAACGACATGCCGCTAAACGCTATTTGGTTAAACGGTTCAATCGCTAAACGCTATTGGGCTAAATGCCTCATTCGGCTAAATGGTCCAATTGGCTAAACGGCAATTCATCTAAACAGCCAATTCGGATAAAGTGCCATTCGGCTGAACGGCTAATTTAGCCAAATGACGCATTGGGCTAAACGGACATTCGGTCAACCGGAATTCGGATAACTGGCATAACATAAAAATAACAAAATATTTATTCACTCATCCATCTCACTGCACGGACGAGCGCGGGCTACAGAGACTCTGTCGAATAGAGCAATAAGACATATCTTATGTACCTATTCTTTGAGGAATTATTCTGAGCCTGATAAGAACAAATTTACGTTTATTGAATTTAGACAAAACTCAAGCAAAGTTATAATATCTGACAAGTTGTATACAATATAATGATGTTGTTGTTGTTTTGAACGTTATTTATCCATTGGTATAATTTACAGACGAGTGCAATAATTTGGTTACGGATTGGTCCTTTCTTCACACAATTTCAAATAAAAATAAAATAATTGTTGCGGCAAGGGGCACAGCTTTCGGATGTTTCGCTTAACTATGCCGGATGATGTTTTAAGTGGGACAAAACGGACAATTCCATCACTGCCGGGAAAGATTTCAGTCACTTAGTCGGGGGAAGTTTTTCGTCTGTAATCAAAACAAGATCACCAACATCGATGGTCCTTTGACTTCTGCTATTTTGGGCAAGTGTAGCAATGTGGCAAGATACTCCTTGCGCCACCTTTTTCACGTGTCTTATTATACAATACGTTGGAGAAGTTGCCATCGATATTAACGTTGCCTACTAGAATGTGCGTAAATCCACAGGGTCGTCAGAAATCGCACAGAGTGAACGCGAATTCAAGCGATGGAGAAGCAAGTACAACGTTTAGATTGCCTGAGTGACGCATCAGCTGAGCTTGCAGATCTCGTATTTCGCGATTAGCGCCGACGAAATTGGTGCCTCGGCGGCTTATGATCTACGGAAAACGTCAATAAATGATTTTGGTGATAGAATACAAGGATGCCTGAATCCATATGGCATGTTGGCTGCATGCTAACGTCTTCCAACGTGCAATAATCCTGATTGATCGAGGAAAGGGTTCATTGCTCGAAGTTTGGAGGATATTATTTGTCCGCTTGAGGAGCAAGATTGAATTTCGGATGATAGGTTGGCATATTGAACGGATCGGACCTATGTTTCTAGGCTGCTTTGAAGTTCTGATGTGATCAACGGGCCAGCTCTACGAAGATACGTTCGGTCGACAGGGATCTAGGAATCGGTTTACGTACGACGAAGCAATATAGCAGCTCGTTCTGAGTGACTGTTGCAGTTAGCAGTACGGTAGTAGATGGTGGTCGCTCTTCAGTAGAAGCTTCGGATGGCAGTGCGCTTCGTCTATTTGAGCCAAGACGGACCATTCTACCATAGTTTGTATTCATGCAGTCATAGTCATTCATCACAAAATCCGTGCAAGGCTGTTTGAAGTCTGGTGAAGGTTTATTTACTTGCTCAAGATCTGGCAGTTCTGAACGGTATTTTGTCAAGCGACATGCGAGCTCTTCAGGTAGTGGTTAGTCATATTCTAAACCCTCAGTCCACAAGCTTTGCAGTAGCATTTTTGTGACTATGATCGTTAGAGATATCCATCTTAGTGGGTGCCAAAGACAGTTCCCCATTCCTTATGCGATTTTGAGTCGAGTTTCTGGACGAGCATAAAGACGAGAACCTCGTTTCACGTGTCCGTGGGAAGACAAAGTGCGTGAAGTGCGGATTCTGTATGAGCAGAACTGATGACAGGATGGTTGAACAAATCGCTAGAGACGAAGTTGAATTTCGAGAGGTTTTAAATCAGCATCTTCTTCTTCGGACTGTTCAGTAGGCGCAGGATATTCTTTGATAAGCTTGGTGCGTTCAGAGAGCTCGAATAAGGTGGCGCGAGACTCGATTTATGATTTCTCAGCCGTAACCATTTCGATCGTCTGAAAGTCGATCTCTTTATCTCCAAAAACTTCTTCTATTGCAAGCTGATACTTCATGAAATTGTTCTAGTTGATATCCAACAATTAGAATTGTGTCGTGACCATTGCAAAGTTCCATAGCCTCATCTATCTCAGCAGCCTTGCACCATTTGGTGGACATTGTTGAGGTTATTGTCCTAGACAAATAGGGAAGTATACGGAACATATGTATCTGGTGTGACGAACAGTCATGCGAATAGGTGCTGGATAGAAGACGGCAGTCGAGTACGGAGAGTCTGAAACCAACTACTCTGTTGATCTTAGGATGCGATCTGGGCTGTAATCTGGACTGGTGGATGATATATACGGTTCGAAGGAAATGCCCAAATAAAGCTCCAAATCAACAAAAGTAATAACTCAACCATTTTTATTTAGTTTAACCAGTTGGTAATTGGTATATTTTACAGCAATAATTTAGTTACGGATTTGTCCATTTATGATTGTTATGTACACATAAAAAATATTAATTATTCTTACGATATAATACAGGAATCCTCAATTCGCCAAAATGAACGTGAGAAGAACCAGCTTATCGAAGAGCTGACAGCTCAGAATGCCCGACTCAATGCTCAATTGCAGATGGCTAGCCAGAATGAAAATCAGCTCTCCTCCAAACTGCAAGAAATCAAAGACCAATGTTGTCTTCAAAATAGTAGTATGCAGGTAAATAAATGTTATACATAATATTTTATATATATACATATATCTATATGATTTATGATTTGATGTTTGTAGAATCATGCAAACGGCGTAGAAAGTCTACGCGACGAACTGACGATGCTCACGACAAACAAGGAGGATCTGGACAAGCGACTTAAAGCAGTGCTGCTGGAAAAAGAAGCGCTGCAAGCCTCGCTTGACGAGGCTCTAGAAAGGGTGCATACATTTCAGCGACACATTCGCGAGCAGGACATTAAATTACAAGTAATATTTCCTTAAAATCTTAAAAAAATTATTGAATTAACAAAATATTTATCTTGTATTTTGCAGACTGCGTTCACAAATCTTGATCGGGCGCAACGCGAGAACGATACACTTAGTGAACGTCTTGAAACTGTAAATTATATTAATATAAATAAATAACATAATATAAATATTAAACTTATATTAAACAGGGTCTTCGGAATCCATCGCATGGGCACTCTTCCCTTCACAACGAAATGGAATGTGATGAAGACTTCTCCGAAGGAAACTTCGATGAGTCGAATTTGTTATTGGTTGAGGCAAAGTCTGTGTACAACCAGCTCAAGGAATTGCATTTATCATTAAAGTGTAACCATGATGAAGACTCGGGTATTTTTATATAATAGTTTATTAGGTTTTGTTGTATTTTAATAATTTTGTCAATGTTAGGTCTACACTCTGATCTGTTCCTGGCATCGTCATGTCAGATGTCCGCCGGCGATGATTTGCGACAAGGAATGCTGTCGGCCGTCACCGATGACATCATAAATTTTATTATGAGTCTGGACGTGGTGCACTTAAAGACAATGCTAGATCAATCACGTTCGACGAACATGGATCAAGATGAGGAGATGCGACGTAGGCAGGATACGATCATGGAATTAGAATGCAAGGTATACATTTTCATTCTTTGAATAAATCGATTTTTTTACATTTTTGTCTTGTGTTTTAGTTATCCGTAATTGACATCCAGCTACAGAGTGCCTTAGAAGAAAGAAATCGAGCGCGCCAAGATGCATCCGAGAGTAACATGGCCCAAGACGAAGTGGTGACAGAAGCCAGAAACGACCGTGATGCTGCTACGGCTCGTCGAACGAAAGCCGAAATTGAATTAGCTAAAACTCGTGTCGAACTTATGCAGGCAAACAGTGAACTGTTGGAGGCCATTCAACAGAAAGTAGAGCTGTCCGAGCAGCTTGAGCAATGGCAGGTAAGAGATCTCAGTCGGTTCTTTTGCAGTGTATATAATTAAATTAGGCATATCAAATCTGCAATGACAATAGTAGTTGGCGGATGTTCTATGGTTTTTGATAATGCGCAGAAGTCGTATAGTATTTATGGCATTACGTATTTGAAATATTTAATTATATATCGTATAATAAGCGTTATTGGCACATATCGTAATATATTTTTATTTTTGTTTATTCTCGCGCAGGTTGACATGCATGAGCTGATTGAAGAACAAATGAAGAAACAACTCGATGACAATCGCAGCCGATCCAGCCGGAAGCAACCATTGATACCTGTCTCGAAGAAAACCAGCAATCGTTTCATGGGATTCTTTTTGCGATAAACAAACATATCTTGTTATTTTTATTTAGATATCGCATTGTAAATGTATTAGTTATAGCATATAAAATATATATATATATATATATATATATATTTACTTTAGTTAGTACATATATATACAATTAATAGACAATTTATGTACATTATTATTATTATGATGATTTGCACGTGTGCGTTTTTAAATGTGATTGTTTAGAAACTATTTGCTATATGACCGATTTTCGAATTTATACTGGATTGGTTGAAATATGTGTCTTATTGTACCGAACTTTATGTGATTATCTTGATTATTTAATAAACATCAAAACATTTGCCTTATTTATTAAACATATAAATGAAAGAGATTTTAATAAATTACTGTAAGGCTGAGATTAAATGTATATAAATAGTTTATTGTAGTCCAGTGTTGCGATATCTAAAAACTAAATATAATAATAGAATAACGTGATGGAAAGTGTTATTAAATGCGCAATTAAAACATTCGTGACTTGAACACGTATTGAATAACAAATACGATTACTCATGCATAAAGTTCCAGGCATATATATATATATTAAGGGATGTCCATTTAATAATGCATTCAACACCTATAAAAGTAACTCCCATACGAAGTTTGAAGTTTCTCGTAGTTGACCCCATTCTGTTTATTCTTTATTTGATTTAGTATATATATATATATCCACTTAGCTGTCCAAACGTGGCAAAACAAGGAAAATGTCCTCTGCTCTGACCGGGAAACTGCAAACAACTTTTATAGAGGATCTTGGAAATCAGTTGCCCAAAGCTAGTCCCCAATATTTAATTGTGGAGAAAAACTAGTAAAGCATTCGTCTCAATGTAAGTTACACGGAGAAAGTGACGGTGGATCAATCAAATAGGATGGGCTTACTTCAATGGACTCTCAGCACTTGCACTATCAATGATCAGCATTCATATGACCTTAAAGAGTTTGAGCGTTTGAAACATTTATCATCATGCTTCTATTAAACAACACATTTACCGTGCAAATAATAGCATTCCTTGGTTCAATTCTCTGGTCTTAAAATCCCTTCTCGATATTTAAAAAAATAACTGGAAAAGAAATAAAACTGATGCAATCCACAGAATTCTGAAAACTCTTCGAAATAAAGCCACTCAAATGGTTCGTAATGAAAAAATAGAATAGTTGTCACCTAATCCTAACTCAGATCGGTTCTTGGTCTCGTTTTCTTTTTACCTTTTTAATAATGACCTACCCTTAGACCTTGAACTCGACAAAAAGATTCCATCTTCTTGCCGATAACGTCCATATTTATCATTCATGTCTCATCTCATTAGATCCTGTAATCCCTTGTGTCTGCGATGCCGTTTAAATATATATCGGCTGAAAAGTTCGTATCGTTTCTATGAGAGGGCGCCACTAGTACAAAATACATTTTGTTTTCATATAGTACCAA
>JANSTU010011215.1:0-15504 GCA_027564075.1 Bolitophila hybrida | reverse complement strand
TATATCCATTAAGAAAATAGTATATATGCGCACATAACACAAATACTCAAGCCACTCTCGAGCACACGAGTAAATCTTATATAACCGTTTGATTTATTTTGATTTCACTTAACCCAAACCCAGCACACACTTTGTCGTAAAATCGCACATTACTCGGTAGCAGTTGTTGGCGATGAAGCTCCATTCAGATGCCGGAGAAACATCTACATTCGCGGTCGCTAGAGAGCGCTTTCCGAGAGTTTTCGTCGGCGTCATTTATCTCCATACGAACGAACATGCATTTGCTATATAGGATGAAAAGTATACATTTAAAATATATATATTCATATATATACAAACCACCACACCAATTCGCGACACAAAACAAAAGAATTGCGTATATACAATTTAAATAAATTCAGCCCTTTTGCGAATTTCTGTGACTGCATGAGTGTATGTATGAGGTCTGCCCCGCAGCCAATATCCTACACAAGCCGTCGCGCCGCGCGCTTGAGAAATGAAGTACCATAAAGACATGCCAAACTGAATAAAAGAAAACTTTGTGTAAGCTCATGTAATATTTTCGGTAATAAAAAAAACGGAGCAAACATTTGAAATATTTGAGTGCTCAGCAATGATGGTGAAATAAAAAAAGAACCAAGCACACACACTATATGTATATTTGTAGACATAGTCACTTTGACATATATATAAGATGTATATAAGTATACGTTTATACGTTCGCATTAGAACAGAGCAGAGAAAACGAAGGAATATACTAAAATTCGATGTGAATAAATATAGTACATTGAAGAAAATAAAATGTCAAATATGGAACAACATAAAAAAGCTTATTGTGTGCGCGGCCGGGAGTTATTCGCTTATAATGTAATGTGCGGTCTTTTGTGTGCTTTCGCATACAATCTCCATCTACACACAGATCTACACATCAATGAATGTAAAACTGTATAGTATATATTGATATATACATTCATATTATATATTTATATATATATCTAATGTAAAAGTATATACAAAAACATTTTATGCCATACTATACTGTGTACAGTACTCTGTACAGGAGCTTGGGTGCTTGATGCTTTTCTTTTTTTGCTACCGAGCGCTGCGGGTGTGTGTGTGTGTGTGTGTAATTCAAGGTATTTATATGAAGCTTTTCCATGGAGTTGGGTTGACATTTTCATTTCCAAGCAATTTCAATTGTTCAACAACCTGTCTGCGAATTCTGTGCACTCGCTCATAACGATCGTTGAGCGCCGGGTGCGCATATTGAGGACGCCAGGGACATGTTCACGATGTACTTTATGCCGTAATATTCTCTCCTTTTTAATGTATAATTTGCGCAGCATATTATTGTGAGCGAGCTTGGGAATGGACGAACAGTATTTTTTGCGCTGTTTCTGTCCAGAGGGTGCGCCCTTGTTATGCACGAGTGTTTTTTTTTAAACATACATATACATATAACTAAGCGTGAGAGTGGGCGTGTATGTTTGTTTAAGTATATGTTCAATTTTATATATACTGTATATAGAAAAACTTTTTCTATAAGTTTCAGTATAACAAAAATTGTTTTACAATCGAGAACTTTCGAGAAGTTTCGAGACTTGATTAAAATCTGGCACCTAAGTCCCTTTTAAACAATTGTATGTACAAAAATGTGGGTTTTACAAGTTTTCAATCAATATTTTCACCCTTTTGTTTTTTTGAATTGGTCCTGACCCTCTAAATTTATTGTTACACATATTATATCACAATAATTTTTTTATACTAAAGTGAAAGGTGAAAATGTTTAAAGGTGAGAATGTTGAAAGATTAAATGTTCTGGAAAAATGCTACCAAATATAGGGAAACAGAGTTATATATAAATACACCTGAACATCACAACAGGTCTAATGAAAATAAGTTGTGGTAATCCAGAAAGCAAGAATTAGTGTGTGATTTGCAAAAAAGTTGTCCAACGTGTGCTAATGCGACAAAAACCTGGATCCTCTTGTTCCGATGCAACAGACTACACCGAATTGAAGAAATGTTGACCTTCGAAATAAAATCTTTTAACAGCGTGTATCGATTCTCAATTTGATTAATAATAACCATGTGTTTGCGGCATGGTGTGGTAAAAGCGGCGATATACATCACGCCCAATAACGTTATCATTTTGCTAATTGATGTAATCAAAGATAAACAATTATTGGCCGCAGCATATCGGTTGGTGAAAGTGACCAAAATATTCATCACGTCCTCTTCGATGAACATTTCCCAAAGCTGCATAGGCTTCATGGTACTAATGCTATCATATAAAAAGCTTTGTATGAAGTGGCCGTATCATCGAATGGAATTTTATAGAATTGATAATTTTGTGAGTACGTATTTACATTTTAATCCACAACCAATATTCCAATCGATTTAACAACAACTCTTATGGAGTAAAACTAATTATTGACATTTTTCTCAAAATTAAAGCTGTAGAACCGGCGAGCAGTAGAAGTTATCTGGACGATAAATTTTTTTCATGAATTTTGCTAATGGTGTACATACAATTATAATTTTTGATTATCTTTTCGAAATATGGTGAGACTTAGAAGTTTTTTTCGCATTTTCCGCGAAACAAATCAATTTTTTTTTATTTATTTAAGAATATCTCATCATAAATTCTTAAAATCATGTGTACTTCACTAGATAATAAAATGAAGAAGTTATAGTTAAATTTTCCAGACGATCGGATGAAAACTGGCACCACATATTCCCACGTCGTCCGGTAAATCGAATCATCGGTGTTTTTTATGTTAAATAAACCAAAGTTCCCACAGCTGGTGACACCGACGCCGACGTGATCAAATTTTTGCATTTTACGAAAATTCGCATGTTTTATGTTTCGTGCGTGATACCAAACTAACCATCCAACTAACCATCAGAGGAAATGCGGACAATAGAGCACTCGTGGACCAGGCTCGACTGCATAACACGCTTTCTGTGTTAAAAAACCGCGCTCAGCATGCGCCTAACATCAAAAAACCGCCGGCGCAATCTCAGAAAGTCAGAGGGAACAGTGTCGCAACAACAATGATCAGCTTTGGAAAAAGTCCACAAGTATACACGCAGAAATAATTGGACGTACTGGAGCAGCTGAATTCGAGACGCAAGAGAATAATAAGACGGACATAATGGCGGAGGAATACTACAAAAATATATAGAAAATAATCTGCTGAACAAAGACAAGAAATCGAGCGAGCTTGACCAGAATTACAATGCGCACACGGTTGGAAACTTTAGCTAATATATTAAAGAATTCCGAGACATATATGCGGACAGGGAAGTACCCACACAGCTGCACAAGGAACAGTGCAATCACAGATTCGACATCTCAAAAATCAATATAAACAGGTGTTTTTTCAGTGCATCGATGTTAATTAATAAATAGTTAGTTAAAATGATGCTGCTTTAAATTTTTTTTGTGTCGCAATACAACTACAAAAAGGTACTTATAAAAAAAATATTTTTGTCATTTTTTTGAGATGCCATGCTGCAACGAACGTGAAGAAGGTCTACAGATGCTTTTACAAACCACATCTGAGAGCATGAGAGGTCTAACAAATCTGGGACGTCCAACAGACACATGGGAATATTGGTTTGTTTATTTTTTTTATTTATTTATTTTTTTATGAAGACCAACCATCATGGGAAGACATCAAGACGTTTGTGCAATCCCATGAAATCCTAATAAGCTGGTTCTGCATAGCAAAAATCGCACTACAAGCCAAGGTGGAAGTAGCAGTGGCAAGGTCAATTCTCATCAAGCCTCCGTTGAGATCGAGTCGAAAAGGTGTTGTATTTGTGAAAAACCTTTTCATTTACCCGCTTTCTGTCAACCGCGACTCCGTCTACACGACATCGTTTCACCCAGTACATGCCATTCAAACCAGCCAAATCTGGAATTAAAATTTGGTGGGCATTTAATTCGAAAACTTATTATCCTCCGGGGCAAATATATACCGGAAAAGTCAACAACCAGAGAAAACCAATCTGAACGAGTTGTCAGGGTCATTGTGGCTCCATACAAGGGATCAGGAAGAAACATTACTCTGGATAATATCGTTATAACCTTTACCAATTAGAAATAAAAACGTTATGTGTGACGTGATGTCACATCATCTTTATTTGGCTTGCTGATAATGTCACTATGTGCAATGTTGTCCCAATTTTCTACGAAATAACATTTCGCTGTCTCGTAGAAGACATCTACTCGAAAAACATGGAGAACCACATTGTCAAACCTCTAATCATAGCTATATCTAACTTATCACATGTAGATGGCACGGCAATGGAATGCATTTTAGGTAAGTAAATTTATGATCGCATCAAGATGAAGAGTAAGTGCTATATGTGCTCTTCGAAATAAAAAGTTTGCTGTTTGCGTAAAGCCTGTATCAGCAAAACAATGTTTGGACATTGATATTTTGAAACATCAACATAAATCCGTCATCGTAAATATTTTTAGTTATAAGTTTATATGAACATTAGAATTGGAATAAATAAAAAAATATAATTTGGGTATTAGTAAACCATGAAGAAAAAATAATAAAATTATATTATAAACATGAAGGAAAATTTGTTTCTGAAATAAATTAAAAAAATGTTCAGTGAATAAAAAAAGGCATTTAAGCTATTTTAAAAAAAAACCAATAATGTCACTAGGGTAGATATTGGTAGATGGAAAGTTAGGTTAGTGAAAGAGACATAAGTCATAAATGAGAATCAATTCATATATATTAGTATATTTCAGATTTGACCCGGTAGGTCAACAGGTTCGTGATCGTGATGATTAAAAAATAACATAATAATAAAAAATGAATTGTTGGCACATAATAACAGTTAGTCTGGGCCTCTTCTGAAACATTAACATAATTCCTATGGATAAGACGAGTCCTTGAAAATACCCAGTCACAAAAACATATGAAAATATTATGATTTTCTTTATACCATTGTTTGAACTCACGGCCATTGTTTAAAAATAAGTAACCTAGACAACTTAGTTAAACATAAAAGTTATGCAAATTTGGGATAAGTTTTTTCCAAAGAATAATACAAAATGTATAATGGACAAAATATAATTTAATATTCATTTTTTATATTTATTTATTGGCTTTAAAGGTAATTTCATTGTTTTTTCGAAACTTCCCAGGGTACATTTAACATTTAAATGGTAATTTAAATGAAAGTAATTTATATGAAAGTAAATGTATGGAAAACAACCATTAGAGAGTAATGTATAGTGCCGGATGGACTATTAAGAAATAATATTGGGGATCACGACATAATACACGCAAGTAAAAATAAAAAAATAAATAGATTCTTATTTATACAAACAAAATTGTATTTCAATTGTTTTCATCAATTTTAGTTCAACCCGGGCGAAGCTGGGTATTTATAATAATATAAACATATATACTCGTAATACTTACTACCCTCATACTATAGTCCTTCTGTACAACAAGTTCCAATGGAGATTACCTCACCCGCCCCACATTTAACATATGTACCCAAGAAAACGCGATAATGGAAATTTGATACACGCCATTTATCCCGAACTTTATCTATAGCGCGTGTGAGCCCGCTTAGTATGTATCTCCTGCACAAACCATACACACACACACACACACACACACACACACACACACACACACTGTTACAGTGACGCATATGGGCATATGTGAGCGTGATCATAGTATGTAAATTGTATATAATATGTATAATATGGATGTGTAATGCAATTTATGATTCTCAGTGCATAATGTTGGAATTATATTGTTTCTGTTCGAGCAGCCTAAGGCGGGATTAATATATGCCAGACGCTGGGTCATGGAGCGGCCGGCCGGTGCAGTGCAGCGTGGCGTTATGTAAAAGTATGTGGTGAATAAGTGTCTCGAACGCTTTTTAAGATTAAAGTTTCGAATGGAAATGTGTGTAAGTTTTCCTCGGGAAACACATGCATAAGCGCAGGGATGGTTCTATTTTCAGGAGACTAAACAAAAAAGCTATAGTAAAACCATGTTTTTGTTTGACACGAATGTTTACATCCTCATATGTTACCCATGAACCCCTCATATTATGGATATATTTATACAGGCGAAATATACGGACACTAGCTAAAAATGGCGTCACATTTTGCTCAAGTGAAAAGTAATTTTAAGAAATAAAATGAATAGATCTTTGGGTACTATACAGTGACAATCGTTGTTTTGCAAGTATGCTCTCGAGGATAGTATAAATGTGTATGTGTATGTAATTATGTGTATATAGGTATGTTTGTGTAATCACACATAAAAGAAATCCTATATCCACTGCATGTAAAGAAAACAGTTTTCTTTGTTGACTTTACGACATGCAGGAAAGTTTTAGAATCTTTATTATTATTCAGTCACACATGTTTACCCTTAAGAACGATATCAACCAAAGGGGGGACGTTGAGCGCTATATATATATGGCAGATGGCACAGCCGCTTGTGTGACTGCTGCTTGTAACACAATAGGTTTGAAAATACGCTTTTTGTGCTTTCATTGTAGTGATTAATTGCTTTAGTTTAGTTTAGTTTTAGCAATCGTATACAGGCACGTTCAATAACAACTATAAATTACTGTTTGTGGAATTTTCTTCGAACGTGTGATCATTTTCTTACGTGTTTTTTATGAGCGTATGGACTAAACATGGTGTTTGACAGATAATTATCAATGTAATTTACAACGTTTCATGGGTCACGTGCTTTGTATATACGTAGCTTCCTTTTTGGCAACGTGATTTGTAGTTTACATTTGTTAAAACGAGCTTTCAAAAGCACTGAATCAAATATTTTTAAGCTAAATGGGCTCACGTACATACGCTGACAACCATATAGTTCAAAGCTTAAAAAGCATACCATAATCCGATTTAAGCACCTGTGATACGTTTAACATTGTTTTCGTTGTCTGTGGCTCGTGCAATTTACAGCAGGTAAACAAGTTTGATCTTTTTTCCGTAGAATATATGTTGTTATATTATATTATTCACGGGCCAGGCATTGCTTCCATTGTTTGATTCTATAAGTGTGTGTGTGTGCGTATGTCTGCATGGATATGCGTGGTTCTCGTAAAGCTTTGATGGGATTTACAAAGTATCATTTCAAACAAGGGTTTTGGTTTTTTCTATTCTGTTTGGTTTGCACGGATTTGTCTGTGAATAATTTTCAATTAAAATTAATACAGGTTTGAGCCAGCATAAAATGATCTACGTGTGTATATAATCGGGTATCCGTGTATATATAGGAGTATATATGCAGCATAAGTCTGAAGCTCGACTAATTGTACGACCGACTGCGCAAAAGCTTCTTTATGCAAATAATAATGGTGTCCGGAAACATGTGCGTTGGCATACAGAATCGCCTGTTTTCCGCATGTTAAAAAATGTTTTGAAAAAATCCGTAAAATTTACAAAACCTTTTACTCAGCGGGAGCGTAAGCCTCCGACGAAAACGAGTTTTGCATGTTCAAACAATGAATTTGTAAATAAGTAAATACTATGTAATATGAAATATGTTATACATATATTTACATATACATACATATATAAAATATATATGCTCAAAGGACGAACAATATACGCACGCACGCACATTGTTTTCAAATACGGTGTATAACAGACATGTTGTTGTGTGCACTCTTTTTATTGTATGTATGTGAAAGTCCTCTGCGCCAGTAGAATTACACTCTCTGTTACACAAATAACACCCAGGGGATATTGTAAAGAACCCTCAAAATGAAATCATGCTCACACACATACACACATAAACCTACTGGATATACGGGTTTATGTCGAATAGCCTCCGGACAGAGCTTTTTCTGTTTGCTCCAAAATAAATCATTTTTCTAAATTAGATTTTTATATATTTTTTTTTTGCAGCACATATTTAGTGGAGGTTGCACGATGTTTAATATACGTGCGTTCTCGCGTTGGCAGCGAAAAGTTTAATTACACAACTCAAACGCGAAATTCTGTTTACTCATTGGGATACCCCTTTGATCCTAATAAAATGCGCTTGATGAGAATAAGACCGTCACTGGGGAATGAACATATACTGTGGAAATTTTATAATTAAGACTATTAAAAAAATGACGATAACACTAGCCAGTCCAAAACATTACCTTTTTCGTCTATTAACTATTTTTTACCATAACTGCGTGCAATATGCTTTGGATAATTATATTTCTATTTATTTTTTTGTAAATGTCGCTTTCGCTTTCGTAAGCTAAATTCTAGGAGCCTTCTGAAGTTCGGACAATTTTTTCACTACAATATACTCGTATATATTTTTATATTTTTATATCATTTGGATTACAGGTGCTGTTTGATCGTCAAATTAAACAAATAATGTTTTACCCATCTGTTATGACTGTTAATTAAAGGCTTTTCGGAAACACTAAAAAAATCTATCACATAAAAAGCTTTTTTCTTCACATAAAACCATCGGGAAAGTCTTTCCTAGAAATGTTTTCACTATTAAAAGGAAAAGTGTACGCTACACATCATCGTTTTCAGTGGACACAATATCATCCACATCCTCTGATGGGAATGAGTCATCTATAGACTAGATTCACTGTAGATTCAGCTTGAAATCCGGATTACATATCGAATCAACGCATGAGTCTGATTCGTTCTCTGAACTATTCATCCATTCCAAGATTTGTTTTGTTGATTCGTTATTACTTCTGTACAAATAAGGATATTGCTATATTTTTGTTCATTCAATAACATGGGATGTTGGCTTGATGACTAATTATTAACCTATTGGTATACATGTCACATAAAAAAATAAAGTAGTATATTATTATAAACAATTGTTATATTCACACAGCAGTAATTTTAAGGATATATAATACTAAAAAACGATAAAAACATTTGAGTACCAAAAATGATAAATGGATGTTGTTTGTTTTTTTCGTTTTAATAATATATATTAACATATAATAATTTATTAACATATATTATTAATATATAGTATATTAATTTAATTAAGATTTCATTTTTTTTTTTTTGGTTTTATTAAATAAAAAAGCTCGATTTTTTTATTTTAGAACTGCAAAATTTAATTAACTAGTACACACTAAATTGAGGGCGTTTCTTTTATATTTTGGTAATTTTTATCAGAGCTGTCACACACATCGTAAAATAATTCTATTTAAAATATCAAAATGGAAATAAAAGCTGCTGGGACATATGTGTCCCGGTAATACCGAAAGGGTTAAAGCTTAAAAATATACAACGCCAATGTTATTTTTTATTGTTTATTTTTGGATGACACACAACATAGAATCAAATGTAATTAAATGAAAGTTTTTTTTAATTGATAACTTATTCTTTTCTGATAAAAATGTACATAATTTTGTTTTTTTGTTTAGAAAATGGGTTTACAAAAATATAAATTACTTTGTGGAAAAAAGTAATTCTCAAATTTGATCTAAGTGACGTCAGGTTGTCTAAAATGTTATAAAATACTTTTGTAATACTGTTTTCAATAACATATTCAAAAATTAACTGCTAGTTTTTACTATTATGAACAAAATAATACTGACATGTCAGTCAAAATTGATTTAAATTTTGTTTAGGTAAATTTATACGAGTAATCTTGTACTTAAAAACTTTTCCGGAAAAAAATGTAATGTAATATATACCTATATATATACATAAGTAAGAATATTATTGGCGAATTTTAACAAAAGTAAAATTTGTGTAAAAGAAACAAATTTTTTTTTACAACGACATCAGAAATGGCTATAAAAAGGACATTCCATATTTTTTTACAGCTTCAGCGAATATTACCTCGTGGCCGTCCAGAAAAAAACATTTGACGTTTCATCTTTCAGCACTAAAAGACGAAAAGTAATGGACTGCTTGGACGTCTTTTGTACTGAATGTTTTTATTAGGCATCAAATGGACCCATAAAAACACAATTACTAATGATATGTCTGGATCAGTTATCGTTGACAATATTTTTCAAGTTCTAGCTTTGTTTATTGATATCAATGCAAATTAGTCTACATACAAGAAAAATCGCAACTACCCAATGAAAATTATAAAGAAGTTGGCAAGAAAATGTTTCCATCTTACAACCAGATATTTTGTGCTAAAAATAAGTGTTATCCAAATAATGTGTACAAAAATTATGCAAGGACAAAATGGGAATAATTATTGCCATGTCTTGAAATATATCAAGAATTTTTTTAGTGATCCGACACCTGCAGCAGAAGCAACAGATGTTAATGTACACTTATGTCAAGGTAACATATATGCGGTTATTTTGGAAGCCTTAACTTGCGGACAAGCATTAAATGCCGACCGATTTGAACGTTATGCACTAAAGATAGTGTGACCTTATATACCAAAAAATATGGTTTCATTCCAGCAAGTTTACATAAAGTCCTTAATCATGGTGCAGATATAATAAGGAAAATTTATTAAAATTTCACATACTCAAAATTACATTATTTTAACAGGGTAATTTTGTTTATAGGAATTCTGATCTTTCTCTAGGCATGTAATCCGAAGAAGCACAAGAAGATAGTAATATAGAGTGGCTAATTGCCATGACATATTAAATTATATGTTTCTAAAATCTGATCCAGTTATTATCACACATGCAAGAAGATCATATAATTAGTAAAACGACATTTAGCGAAAGTATAACACAATTAAGGCTGGATTGTGTTTCTGATTATGATGATGATGATGAAAGAGTATTCGTTCACGATTTATATAATAATGAAGAAGACGAAGATTCATATTCTTACAATAAACGAAGTTTTTAAGTTTTTTTAAATATATTTTTTATAATACTGGTTAATTCGAAGACTAAACATTTTTCCAGAAAATGCAGCTTTGGAAAATGGCAGCGTTTGAATGTTCGTTTTGTGCTCGTTGTAATGGTTTTATTTACACTTGTCTGGCAAGTATGTAGAATTTGAGTAAAAAGTAAGAACATTTTAAAAAAAATATGATTTTGTTGGATAAGATTTAATTTTTCTCCTAAGATAGTCAGTGGTTTGTATTTTTTTCCCCATTAAATAGTCACAGATCTTACCTTTCCAAAATGCATTCGATCGAGCCTCTACGATTTACCTTTCCTAAGGTATTAAGTTATTATTTTGAAGTACTAAAAGAAAACATTTTTTTTTTGCCGATACAAAAATAATCAAAAATATTTTTTATGTCGCCAAATTGTTTTTTTTTTATATTTAATTTGAATTTAATAAAATGTGCTCGTTGCTGGTAGAACAAACGCTGTCCGCGCAATCGCATTTCTTCCAGCATTTCAGGTACCATTTCAGTTTTAGTCACTGAATCTGAATTCGAATGCTGTTGATTCTCGTGGTCCCATTCGTGTAAGTTGAGAAAATGATGTCCAAATGATGAACTGGTGAAAGTCTGCATCTTGAAGATCTCGCTGAAGCAAATCTCGACATAAGTTCACTCGGAGAGGCAAATCACCTGGGAACAATTCCTGCACAGCTGTAAAATGATACGGATGTTGTCCATCATAATGCAGCACTCTCATGACTGGTGATCTAGATCCCTTTTCCCAAAGGATGTTCCGTCCGCAATCCGTCGGTGAGTGTCAGTGTTGTTTTCGCAATCCATACTGTAGCACCGCTTCTCTGCTATTGCCCAAATCACAAAAACCGTACATTGAATGGATCGCCATTGTTTATCAAATCACTCGAAGTATCAAATTTAATTTTCAAATGACATGGAACTGCGTTGTAACAACTGTCATTCAATAATGTTTATGGTGGGTTTCTATTGAAATCATTTGAATAAACAAAAAGAAAGCGCCTTTTCAAGAGAAACGAGGAACAAGGAAGGTCATACCTCATTTTGGCAACAAGCTCTACACGAACATTGTCCGAGAAGTTGTTCAAAAGTTATAGTGATTGAATGCATCCCGGTGGAGGCCCAAACAAACAAAAATACAACCGCTACATTAAACTATATAATATTACAATATAAAATAATCATTTTCCGAAACCTATTTCGATTTATAGGTAGGAGTAAAAACTAAAAACAATTTGATGTCAGTTTGCGAAAAGGTAACGCTTTTATTCTTACCGGAAATTACTTTTAAATTAAATTGCATTCTACCTACTTTCTAAAGAGCCCTAAAAAGTGTCGGTATAACCTATTTATTATTTTTCAGTGAATAATGTATCATAGCAGAACACCCTGTAAAATACATAAAAGTGCTTTCACAATCAGTCAAAATAACGCAAAATGGACGACAAATATTTAATTAAATATTTATAACTTTTTTTATTTAACACGACAATAAAATATTTGTAAATCATATGGCCATTTATCGTAGCGCGGACGGTCAAACAATTGAACTGATTAATGAGAGCCTTTTCAATGGACACAATCAATGTTCATGCATATTAATTATATAATGAAAATATTGAATTTCAGATGATGTACACACTGTTTGTGGTATTTAAACGTACATATTTTGAAAATAATATATAAACAGTATATGTAACATGCAATTTAAATGACCTGCATTTTTTCTAAACCAAGTCAGTCATGTGTGCACAACCCACAACTGCACATGGCTTTATTCAACCATTCAGCAGCACATTGTCCAAATGATACACGCACACTAATACTCATATACAATTTGATAATTATTGTGTGCGTACGAGAGTTCGTTCTGGTTTCTGGGGTTCACCTTTAATTCTTGCAGCCACAACACACAAGCACACATCCATATAATATACACACACTTTTATCCAACAATATTTTGAAATGAATCGCGGATGCATTAGGTAATGAATAGCTTTTAGCTCTAATGGAAAAGGATGTGCGCACACACAAACATATATTTTCGTAATCAAAAGAAAAATGTTATGAGAGCAAATATTCACTTTGGCTTTTGGTTTTAGTCATATAATACGTATGTGTGTTTGTGAGTGAGTGTGTGTGCAAAGAGCAAATATATGTGCGATCATCATTCAAAACAAAGGCTTATAAACTTTTGAAGCTCGTATCTCTTTACCGATCTATATGTAAAGCGCTTTAATGGGCTAACGCAGCCAGCAATATACAGCCGGACGACGATTGTATAAAATACACTCACAAACGTACCACACTAGCGCGGCACTACCACAAAATTGTTTAAGTGTATATATGCAAAAGCATGCGTTTTATTAGCTCTGTATTGGCAAAATACGAGTATGTGCTACAAATGTGAAAATGATGAAGAAACTACAAGTTTATAAAGAGACCGCATCCCTTCTGCTATACTATTTCGAAGCACAAGCATTGCCATTCAGTCTAGATAACCGCATAGGGTGTAGAAAGAGGATCATTTTAATGCCCTATCCAACTTCACTAAACAGTTAATTCTAAAATATAAATAGAGTAACCTTACTTTACAATATTATTATTTGTAAGTGGTACGTATATATATAGATTTGATAAAAGAAGACAAATGTTCAAATTTCAATTATTTATAAATTGTAAAAGTATATAAAGTTCAAACACACACACACACTTATACAATATCATAAGCTCCGACATTCTCATTTAAATTGTGACACAGCGAGTGGGAGCCAAAGGGTGGTGTGTATCATTTGCATAAATTTATTAACGTTTCGGTGGCTCTCGGCTAATATATATTTAATTTTGATATTATATAATTTGAGGGTGAAACGTGGTCGGTGCGGCATAAAAGGCCTGTGTGTATCTGATCGAGCGAAGAGTAGCGATTTATGTATTTGTAGGATTGTGTACGCATATAATAAAGTTAATGGGGTAGGTGGAGACGCAAACAAATACCAAACGTTTAAAATATGCATTCCATAGCGCACAACTATAAGCGTATTTGGGACAAGAGTTAATACTTTTCGGGAGTGAGTATATATTTTTGATTTGTATATCTATAAATAAACTATTTTGTAAGTTTCGTAGACATTATTGATTAGTTATTCATTGAATTTCAGATATAAAGTAAATGTTAAAGCAATAAATGTTTGAGCTTTTAAAAGTACTTATATATATGCCAAAAACTTTTCGCTTACGTCCATGGTTGGCATTTACCATGTATGAGCACAATTGCATTTGAATTATTAAATTCCAACAAATCCTAATTAAAAATATTTGAAGTTAAACAATACCATTAGTTAAAATTAAGTTAAGCTATATTTACAGGGATGTAGCATTAAAAACATTATAAAGCAGAATTGAATGCGATTTAAATTTTTACCTTTTTTATAAAAACTATTTTAGAAATTTAAATTATTTTAAAAATTATTTTTATAAAAATTATGTTTGGTTATATCAGTGAAATGCATATAGATTACCACGCAAGATTATTTGAAAAACAAATGCATCTAATACACGAAATCGTAACGATACTTTCAATAAACAATTATTAATGACAGAAACATGGCTCACTCATGCATCTAAATCGGGGTTATTTATTTATAGGTTCAATTGAAAAAACACATAACTAACAGCTAATTGGTAACGTAAGAAAGAAATATAGTTTTTTTTTTTAATTTTGAGATTAAATTATACAGAAAACTTGGATCAAAAACGGGCTGCAGCCCATAATTACGAAGTATTATTGAAATACTACCGATAATGATGAACGAGTCATTTTTATGATGAGCATCAGAAATACCTTGAAGTCTGTTCAGACAAAGCCCAGACTCGCCTCTTCGTGGCTGCATTGTTTTTAAATTTCAAACGATTCCGGAAAAAATAAACACGCCATCATTTTTGGTAGTTTTGTTAGGCCGTGTCAATCAAAGTTGGGTTTTAATAGTTTCCAATCGTATTATTACCTTCTCCAAAAAATATGTATTTTCAATGATTCATCTGAATTATGGGCTGCAGCAAATTTTCTTCCAATTTTTCTGTATTATTTAATAACAAAATTAAAAAAAGTAAAGCTAAAAACTCGATTTCATTATAATATTCATCACAATCGCATCGAAAAAACATAAACCGCGTGTATTTTTCAATTAACCATTTAAAAAAATAACTGGTAAAATAATCCAGTCTATATCAAACTCGACGGAATAAACAAAACAAAAACAGATTGGGATGAGGTGTTCCCAGTAGAGATAAATTAAGAGTGGCAGAAAGTTTATCCAACATTAAAATTGCTCGATGGATTCATCGTCAAAGTGACAATGCATTCGAATTGCATGGATTCGCAGATGATTCGAAAAGAGCATATGTAGCAGTTGTACACATGGAATTAGCCACATAAATTTATTAGCTTCAAAACCAATAGTCGCACCGATTAAAAGTTTTACCATTCCAAGACTTGAATTTTGCGGGGTTATCATCTCATTGGATCCTGTAATCCCTTGTGGGACATAGGGCATGTGGGTGATGTCGCACACCGGATTCATTGACCATTACGGGTTCACACGAGTGGTCAGGTCATGCTAATGTGCTGTTTGTGTTGTGCTACTCCTAT
>JANSTU010011204.1:0-15508 GCA_027564075.1 Bolitophila hybrida | reverse complement strand
TAATAATAATTAATTTCTATATAATATAATATATATGTAATCATAGTTTCAGCTAAGACGTGTGTGTATTTATTTTGCTTAATAGCTTTCCTGCATTTTAACTTATTATTATTTCTTTAAAATAATATTAAACAGAAAACAAATAATAGAAAACAGAATGTTCTTTAAATATATGTATATACATTTTTTATATTTTTTAATGTAATATTAGTGTCTTTCATTTGGATACAGAGCGCAAACGTGCTTTTCTATACAATAAGCATCTTTTGACATAACTAACTAAAAAATACCTAACAAATTAAAAATACTAATTACAAATCTAATGAATAGAGAACAGAGAAAAAACAATAACAACGCATATTAATCATCACAACTATATTATAATATACCTTACACGTATTCGTACAAAATGTATAATATATAAAATGTTCAAGAATTCAATTATCGCACTTGCTTGGCACGCAGCGCAGGCTCATTGTCGTTAAGAGTTTAATTGCACAAATGAATGTTTAACTGCAAATGAAATTTAGTATCGATTTACAAAAAAATAGCATGCTTCTGTGCGGAGCTTTTGCGTTCCTTCGATACCGTTTCTTAGTAATTGTACGGTACGCGCAACTTTTCAATTTTCCACATGAAAATTTTATAGTTTCTGGATTTATTCCAATCATCAGCAAAATACATTGACACTGCATTTAAAGCTAGGTTTCAAGTCATTTTATAGCACGTGCTCACATAAACACACACACACACACGTTGTTGCATTTCTAAAATTATTTTCGGTATTCAATTACACTGTTTACGAATGGATAATATGAGCGTCCTTTTACAATTTTATGAGTCGTTTTGTAATAGGATCTCTTTGCGGGTTTCCCCACAAACAAAACCCATTTACACACACAAACATTCACAGTAAAATTCTAACAACGTTAACGAGTGCCGTGCTGGTGCGGTTGGTGCACTGATATAGGTAAGGGCTCTATGCGGCAGGTATTTGTATGTGCGCACACCTTCGATTTCGGAAATTCTCATCGTAAATTTAACATCTGGGATTTTTTTTAAAATTATATTTCCCACGCACTGGAATTCCACAAACTTTACAAACAGTTGAGCATTTAAAACAAAGAGCAAAATCGTGCCGAGAAGATTTTATGAGAAGAAGTAGTTTAAGATAAGAAGACATTTATACTATGTCTAGGAAATGAAAAACGCATAAGTCTATGGATTGCATTTGCGCATTGTCACAATCTGCATGTATTTTATTTTAAAAGTGTTGACGAACTCAGAGAAGACGCATATTGTGATGATTCTACTTTCACGGGCAATTTCTTAGCCAGATCTTCAAACATTGCAAAAGCAATTACGCTAAATATTTGTTCAGCTTGGGCGAAATTAACAGTGAAACGACGCTCATGAAAAAACAAAGAAACTGTGTATATAATTATGCGTTGTGTGTGTGTCTTTTGGTTTTAAGAAATAAATGCATACACGAAAGTATTTAAGATTATTTATGGATAACAGTTCAATTGAATATTGAAATATGAATCCTTGTCCAAATAAAAATCAAGTCAAGTCAATTATATAGATTTTCCATTTGTCTTTCATTACGTACGTTTTATTCATATTATAGACTTTGTAATATACAAGAGTTTTTATAGTGTTTTCGTGTGTATGTGGGTGTGTGTGTTTTTGGTTTGTATAACATGTTTGTGTTTTTGTGTTTGTCTATAAATAATTTAAATATTTCCGATTTACCCTATGTTCATTATCATCATTTATGTGTTTGAGTGATTTTGATGTTTTATATTATTTTATTGAATTTTCTCTCACGACTTTTTTAGTTGGTTGTGTTTGTTTGTGTCAGTTTGTCTGGTATACATTGCGTTTGACAGTAAATTCTAGTGAATCTTGTCAATGTGAACAAATATAGTCAAAATAATTGTATTATAATAATTAATAAACGTATTTACATAATCTCTTGATTTTTTTCGAAGTTTGAAGTTTGTTTTTTTTTGGTTGATGCATTTTTTTAGAAACTGTTTGTATGTAGTGGTGTTTGTTGGTATGTATGTATGTTCGATATTGTACTTTTTATGCGATTATGCCGCCGGAAAAACGCATGCGATCTTCGATCTCGATCAAATAATATATTTGGTAAAAATGTCCAAATTTTCCATTACAAAATTTAAATATAAATACAAACAAAAAAAAATGTAACTGTAAGATCAACTAACAACATCAACCTATATTTTTATGTATAATAATAATATTTTATGGAATATTATTACTAAAAATACTTACAGTTATATACGTACGCGCGCGGTTGAATTGTATTTATTTATATTTTTGATTCTTTGACACGCGCGCAAGTATTTTTTTGATGGTTTGTTTTCTTTGTGAATGTATTAGTGTGTCTGTGTATGTGAATATATGGGTGTACTATATGTGTGTGTGTCTATTTAAATATCGCGTGTTGATGAAATTTGTATATATATAATATATAGATGTCGTTGAGTTGATTCACTAGAACTTATCAATTTCCTCTATTTATATATCGATTAACTGTGAACTTATTAGTATCATTATCGGAACAGTTAATATTATCATATTTACATAATTAAATTTAATTTCATATATCTTATACTTTTTTCCATTGATTTTGTATTTACAAATTATCTCATCACTTTTTATTAATAATTATATTATTTATTATAAACAATATTTTGCACTGAAACGCGTCATAGAGCTCTTGCGGGATCTGCGCTGGTTGGTGTGATTGTGGTCCTAGTATTGTTGGTGGTTGATGATGTTGGTTGCGGTGATGGTGGCGCCAAGGAACCTCGAACTCTTGCGCGGGTGGAGGGGTTTTTGGGTGCGTCCTCTGTCATTTCTATTATTCACCACTATACGAATTAAAGTGACGCGAACTCATCGGCGGTGTCGCCGTTGAGCCAAATTGCAGGGTCCACTCCTGAAACAGTCTTCGAGCATGAAGCTGTTGCTGCTGCTGATGATGGTGCTGCTGGTAGCGGTGATCTATGTACATTGCCGCCATTGTAGCGGTTGTCGCCTTTGAGGTATTCGATGTACTTGAAGATGCCGCCGACGCTGATGTGGACTCCTGGATCTCTGATTGCTAGTGGGCCGTTAATTGATGGCCACCAGGGTTTTGCATGTTTTGCGGACTGAGCATGGGCGGACTATGACTATGACTATGCGCTCCCATCGGACTACCGTGCATGTCGTGATGTGAGTGATACCCACCGCCATGTCCGCCATGGCCTAGATGAGAAGGTGGCATGCCGTCCATCATATCTCCACCTATTGTATTTGGTGGTGTCATTCGTTTTTCTTTTTGTCTTCTATTGCAAAACCATACCCTTACGACTTCCTTTTCTAATTGCAGTGAGTCGGCTAGGGCTGTGATTTCTTGAGCGGATGGTTTCGGTTGCTTATGAAAATGCTGTTCAAGGGCTCCTTTGACTGAGACCTCGATGCTAGTGCGTTTTTTTCGTTTACGTCCTTGTGCCGCTATTTTATCAATACTTGTCGGTGAACCGGTTGTCGAGTCCGCCTCTTCTAACCACTTTTGAAGTAGTGGCTTGAGCTTGCACATATTCTTAAAACTTAATTGTAAAGCTTCAAAGCGGCATATCGTTGTTTGTGAAAAAACGTTTCCATATAATGTTCCTAAGGCTAAGCCAACGTCGGCCTGGGTAAATCCTAACTTAATGCGACGCTGCTTGAATTGTTTCGCAAATGCTTCGAGATCGTCCGAAGTGGGAGTATCCTCCTCACCGGCACTCACATCTCGGTCACCTTGCAGATGGTGTGGATGAATGTGAAGTTGAGGTGACTCACCGCGAAGGGCATGGTGGAGCGGTGCTACGCTTTGGTGGTGTGGATGAGCGGGGTGATGTAGCATACCGTTCATGGCATGATGGTATTGTAAAGGCGAACCTCCTGTTTGAGCATAATGCGAGGCTGCGTGTACTGGTGCATGCCAGGCATGGGGTGAGGCCATACCTTGTTGGACACGACTTTGCTGTGCTAGGTGTGACATTTCCTGTTTCACGTCTGCGGGATGATGATGTGGATGATGTGACTGCAGTGATGACCATGGATCGGATGGGTGAGTGTGTAATGATGTCCATGGATTACCACCCAATCCACCGGTTACTGATCCTAGGCCACCTACGCCTGCATTAGGACTAGGGCTAGATGCAACCTGATGATGATGATGGTGGTGGTGGTGTTGCATATACTTCATTTCACCGGCATCAGTGGCACTGCGTGGTGACGAAGTGTGATAGCCGCCGCCAAGAGCCATGTCCAAATCGCCTGATGCTGTTGTCATATACGATGTAGCGGCCATCCCCACCGCTCTGGGGCTGTGTAGGCCCTCCACGCTGGTGGGGTAGGGCTCCAAATTGGGGCTCAGTTTTCCTGATTCGGAAAACTTATGGACATAACCTGCTGCCCGGTCAACGTGTTCAACTGCGCGCGTGTACAGCTAAATGCACTTTGAATAAAAATAAATTATTTGATCACAGGAAAAGTTTCAATTCACTTGATGCTGACAATCGTAGGTATATCCTTTTATCCGTAAATCTGTGTCACATATGATGAATTATTATATCGGATGTCGATACCGAAATATCGTTGATGCACATAAAATGTGTAAGGGTGCGCGCGCAAAATGTGTGATTTTTATTAATTTGGGAGTGATCTCTTTAAATGTATATCTCAATACACTAGATCCTACGAACGTGTTTCAAATTATGTTAATTATGCGGTGTGCTCGTACATTATTTAAATCAGTTCACCACGACGGCTACCTGGAACCATAAATCTTCAAACCGCAAAACAAAACAAATAAAAATCAGCAGAGTAAATATGTTTGTGGGTGCAGCGCGATCACTCAATTATCACACAATAAGACAGATCACTGAATTTGTTACATTGATCTCTTAGGATATCTATTCGTAGCACTTGAGCACAATTTTTTTTGCTGTGACACGGATTTTTCTGCTTATATTTCGTTATAATGGAAATACACACATGCACAATATTTTTTCAAAATTATTATTCACAATCCGACAGCGAGTTCGCGAGAAAAAAATGTAATATTCGAAATTGTTCAGGAAAATGCATTAAACAGTGAAACTTGAGTGTTACTGTTATATACACATGCACAAATGGATATTTTTATCTATTAGTTAACAAAAAATCACGTACAAGACATAAACGTGCAAACTCAGCGAGCTATCGAAGTCAACTAACTATATTCAACTATTTTGTCTTACTGTGTGTGCCGAATGTGACATTCCCTCTCGTTCGCACTGAAAGAGAGGTACCACGAGCATCCGATCGCCTATATGTACACCTTGTGATTGGACTCGAGTTGCGCACGCAACACTTGTGACGTCACCGTAGATACTCCCATGAATACGAGGCTCCGCCTGTTTGCAAACGTGACGCCAGTTTTACGAATGTGTTGGTTTGTTTGATATGAGCGTGTATATTGGTGTTAGTGCGCGTGCGTATAAGCATGCAAGCGCCGGCCACCGTGGATTTCCCGCAGTTATGTAGTATGAGTGGACGAGTTTAGTCTTTGGAGTCCGCTAACTGAACGATGAAAATTTAGAAAATGGAATATTTCAGGTGCATGTGTACTTTTCTTTTCAAGTGACAAATTAAACATCATTTGAAGTGTATATGTGTGAATAATTGTTGGACAAAAAATTGTATTAAGTGTTCTCTTGTGAATAAATGTGATTTTTTTTTAATGAAAATAGAGTCCATTGGTCCATTGAAATTAATGTTTGAATTTATGGAATTGTGAATTTATTCTATATTTTTATATATTCTAAAACATTTTAAAAGAGAATATTATTTTTAATATAGTAAAATGTGCCGAATATAAACAATGTTTTTTTTTAAATAATTGTACATTATTATATTCACTTAATTTTTCAAAAACATTCAATATGTTCTGCAAAACATTTTAAATTTAAAATAATATTATATAAACATTGATGAACAATATTGTCATTTCTGTGACATTTCCTATATATTATAGGAAATGGCTCTAGATAAAATGCATTCAACCTCATAATAAGACATAGCCGGAATCCGTTGCATTTTTGTTATTTAATGCTCTACGAACATGATCCTCTATTAATATAGAGACTACATGGAAAAATATATGTTAAATTATTTTTTTAAATATATAAAATAGAATATTCTAAGAATTTTTATAATTTATACAGTTCAGTTGTATTCTATAAAATATATCATTTTGAGATTGTTATTAGTATATGATTCGGTATTACACACAATGTTGATTTCCATTTATTGAAATAAAATTAGTCTATTTTTCAATTGAATCATAATAAAAGTAAAAATGTCTAAAATTCGAAAAATTAAATATTAAGTACCGAATACGGATGGATGGATGGATGTTTTTTAATAAAAAATATAAAAAAATAACAAAAGAACCGTAAAATAAGATATTGATTATATTATGTAAATATTAATAATTCATATCAAAATTGTCCTATATGTCAATCTTTAAATGGTCACAGATATCTTTAAAAAAAATAACTCATTTATTTTAGTGATCATTTTAAAATTAACAGATCTGACATTTTTTTAAGATTTGACCACGAAAGAGTATATTGGAGGAGTTTACCTGTTTCAAATATGTATTAAAGAATTTAAAAAAAAAACAATTATCAATACATTCATAAACTAACAAATTTACAACATTTACTATATTGTTGGAAAATTATTCATTCTTATCATAAGTTTACAATATTAATGAAAACATAAAAACATGTAGTGATGAAAGAAATCGGATTTCCATTTTATTTCTATTTTTCTACGATTTTATAGAACTCTACAGAACAAATTTTTTTGTATATATTATTTTATTTCAGTTTGGCATGTGCCGGTTATGCAAATCAGAATTGAACATAAAATATGCAAATATTACAGATTCCGAAATTCCTTACAAATATTAGCAAGTGCGCTATCAAAACTGTAGACATATATATTATATACTAATAAAGAATTAAAAAACATACAATTACGCAGATATGTTTATACCTATATGTAAAAAATTAGACACACTGCATACGATTAATAAATTAACAGTGTTTTTGCTATATTGTAATGTGCTCTGTTGCACTGCATCAGGAGGAGTTATATGTTACATATACATATGTACATATAGTTATGCAGATGTAAATGAGCAATCATTACATGTGTAAGTGCACGAGCAAACATTAGGCTAGGTCACGAAAGTGTTTGTGGATTATTATCATGCGTGTCCCTTGTTCGCCTTTCTCTTAAATACATATTTTTAAATAATTTAGCATAACAATGTCCATCACCACAAAGCGCGCCCGCGGTAAGGTGCGTTTAGCATACGAGGGTTGAAAAATCATTGTGCACATTTTTTGTGTTTAGACTCATTATGTAACAATCGCGAGTGGTGCCGACAATTCCTTCGCTATATGAGAGAAGAATTCATAAAAAATGCGGCTAATATAATGCTTTATGTAAATTATGCAATGTAATATATGTTCATTGTATACATATATACGTATATATAAAATAAAAAATATATATATACATATATATATTTTTTATTTTATGTTAGTTTTTGAGCAACAGTCTCTTCTGGCCTGTGTGTGATACGCACATTGAAAAATATTTCTTGCGGACATTGTAGTAATACGAAAAGCACGCAGATAATTTGTGAATGCACGCTTTTCTGACATACGTTGTTATGTCCCTACTACCTTTTTATTAAGTGTATATATGTGTATATATAAATGCGTTTTAAGGGTCCATACATTTATAAGAAATTGTGTATATAAAGCGGTTCTAATTGAATGAGTTTTTATATACCTATATAATTGTATATATGCATATAAAAAGAAATAAAGTAAAAAGGGTGGTAAGCATACTTTATGTATTTAAAATAAAAATATTTCTTAATATTTCTGATCGAGTAAGAACCGTTACTTCAAATACTAGGTTTTATTTTACGCAAATTTAATTCACACTACAAAAACTGATCATATAAAACTTGAGGCATTTTCCGGTCAAATATTATGACTTCACATTCTGTGATGTCGCCACATGCTGAAACATACTCGCATTGATCGAACCATTCGAACGAGATATCCAAAAATAGAAAAATGAGTCGCAATTGGAGTTGTAGCCGAATTCGCACACGCAAGCTTGTGTCTGAGTGTACGTATTCAGAAAAAAAATGTGCGAAGAAAACGAGTTGAAAAACGTTTTGCCAATCTAGGACGGCATCCATAATCGGCTATGGCATATGACAAGTTCTTGACTGATGGGAAAATCGAACAACAACCACGATTGCGCGATGAATTTAAACGTATTTATATTATACCTACAAATATAAATATACGTAATATATAAAATATTATATAATAAATGTATGTACAGTGGCAGACAAGTAATTGGAAACGACACTTTATAAACGCTATAATTTTGACTCGAAAGGTTTTATACGTGTATCGGGTCCAACGGTCTACATGATCAAGACCAAGAGCCAAAGCCGGATTTATCGCTCCAGAGATTCTGCATCCAAAATTATAGCGTGTTTTTTAAGGTGATTTATTTTATATATTTTGTTAGAAATCGAATCGACTGAAAAAAATCGGAACATGCTTTGAGGCTGGATCCCACAGAGAGATCCATATATGTCAGAACCATGACGCGATCATCATTTTCGGTAGTTTTGCTTGGCCGTTTTCATGAATATTCCAATGATTTATTAAGTGTTTTTTTTTTAATGTCCTTTTAAAAAAATAACATCTAAATGTATAAAATGTATATCAGCTATAAATATTATCATGGCAATATCTATTAATGAAATAAAACAAATGTATATCTATTTTAAAATAGTTTCTATATTGGTACATAAAATATTTATAACGTATTAAGAATATGTCGTTTCCAATAAGTTGTGTGTGTGTGTATATTTATGTATATATACATAGATATAATATTATAAATACTATACTACTATTTTCTATTTAGGTTATATCTGAAAATTATATTTTTCTACTATACACGCATGTGTATGCCAACATAATATTAGACTATTGCAGTAAACGCAAATAAAATCTCAATGAAATATATTTTTTATGCGATCATCTAAATTGAATATGTTTTAGTGTAATTTATGTTTTTGGTGAAAATAAGTTGAAACCTCTATTATACTAACTCAGTACAAAACCTTGCAGAATCTGACACTTTTGCGGTCAAAGAATCTGAATGCTATAAAGTGTGAAACACCCAAACTAACAACGTCCTCATACATAATATAAAACGCACTAGCCACTGCATTTGAAATAATCTTTATTTTATTTTCAAATACATTTGCAAGTAAACAACACATTAATATTGTTTATCAAACGTTATTTTAGCACTAATAACGTTTGATAAAAAATATAAATGTGTTGTAATAAAAATGTATACGTGTAGTATATACGGTTTTCATCATATATCATCTATAAAACATTCTATAACTACGTATATGATGTACATAAGTATAGTATTTACCATAGTTATCATCTCTCTCAAATATCATAGACAAAAACCGACTGCTGTGGCTTTGCTTTCGTTATAATTTTGCCGACATAGCGCCACAGTCGGAAAGAATTTCATGAGTACTTCTCCAGATATGAGTTATTGATTAAACAAAGGGGTTAAAGTATATTGAAATTGTTCGAGCATGCGTAGTGGGTACTATAATATAAGATACACACTATTCAATACACCCTTCTTGGTGTGTTTAAAGGGGAAATAAAGTTGCTGCTGTCAATGTTGTCTATATCCACAATTAAATAATATGTTATGTATTTTGTTGTTTCTGTATAAGTTTGTTTTAAGTTTGTAGTTTGGTTATTTTTGTGTTCGAAAACACGAAATCCAACGAATAAATAATAATAAATAAGAGATTACACAGAATATAACTAATTATTAAGATTTTAAATATTTAAAAAATATTTTTTTTTATCATTTATTTATTCTCTATACTTAATTAATTAAACTACGTTTTTTGTTCGTTTGAAATATATCGACCAGATTTTAATTCGTAATTTTACAAATATTGTTTGAAAATTTCCTAATAAAATTGTCGAATGAAGTAAAACTGTATTATGAAAATGACAAGCAGATTTACAGAATTACGAATTAAGAATTTATAACATTAAATATTTTTTTATTGATATTTGGCTCTCAATTTATTATTATAATTATTATTTTTATTTAATTGAGATCTTGGAAAGACAGATCTAGAATTCTAAACTATTTGTTTTCACAATATTTTCTAATTCTGATATAAATGAAAAGTTTGGTTTATATATACATATTTGTGCCATATTCAACATTTGATTGCTTGTGGAATTTTAAATCGTTTGCTATTGGAGATTTAGTTTTAATTGCAATTAAGAACAATTTCAGAAATGTTCTTAAAAATATTTCGTCTCAGATAGGTGGTGTTAAATCGTAAGACAACGGTGTTCCCAAGTAAACATTAATTACTAAAATGACTATTTTTGCTGCATTTTGGTTTTAATATATATTTTTGACCTTGTTTTATTAAAAATTGGTCATAATGGCTAAATTGTTAATTTTATTAGTCATAAAATGTAATTTCTGATTAATATTTTTGCCACATAACACATAATAACAACGTGATCACTTTAATTTCCAAATAGTATTTTTTAAAAATGGTTTTATAATAATATTGATGGCGAATTAGTCATTATTTATATGTAACAAATTAATTTTGTAATAAATTCGACTAAATGGCAAATTAAAACAATCCGCCATATTTTCCATAAATTAGAATCATAATGGAGACTTTTTGGTCAGAAAACCATAAAATTTTGATTATAAAAATATATTCTGCTAATTTATACAAATTTGACACAATTAAGAAATAAATTCTAAGTAGCATATTGAAATGCTATATAGTAATGAAAATCACTAATTGGAAATATTTCGTGCTAAACAGCCACAATTTCTAAATGACCCTGAAAATTGACAACAAAAGTCATAAATATCATTTTGTCATATTTATAACTAATTAATAATTCTTACTAACAAGTATATACAATGATAAATAGTTACCCATTTTTATTACCACATTGTCATATTTGTGCATATTTTTAACTAAAAAATATGCGCCTTCTAAATAGCTAGAATATACTCTAAAAAAATATTCACTTTTTAACAAAGTCGCTACTTTTTGTATACAAAATTAAAAGTCAGTTTGTATGCAAAGTGAGTTTTAAATGTTTTACAAAGTTAAAATGATCTTGTAACTTTGTATACAAAGTTGAGTTGACAGAATCGATAACTAAATTCCTTTCAAGAGTATAATGAAATATTCACAATTGATTATGCAGTTAAAAACATAAAAAAAAGTTTTAAAAATTGCTTTAATTAATTTGGAACTCGAATAAAAAATCTTATCAATCAAAACAAATATGGCCGAATAACTGAATACAAAATGAAATATACATAGTTATAAAATCTTTCTCAAAAAGTGTTAATCAAATTGTAGCAAAGTTATATTGACATTTCAAATTGTAATTTCGCAACTTTGTATACAAAGTTAACGATTTTATGCGAACAAAGTGAATAATACTTTGTATACAAAGTTTATACAACTCTACACACAAAGCTATATTAACCATTATATTGCCAGAAAGTAGTTTTTCACTTTGTAAAAGTCTGTATTTATTAGAGTGTAGTCATAATTGCTAATTAGTGCAATATATGTGCCGAAAATTATTTGGCTAAAAATGTTAGTTGGGTTATATCAACGTTGTTAACACCGTACACAAGCCTCATTATGGGAATGCCAAAAAAAAATGGGTGTCTAAAATGCACAAAATAATCTCTTTTAAATACATATATATATGTAAAAAACAAATTTTGCAATAAAAAAAAAATGAAAAAAATATAAATAAATATTATAACATTTTTATATTTACAAAATAATTTAGGCGAAAGTACACTTTAGGAATTAGGAGATTTGGACCAACAAACAACCGCCACCACCCTCCGATCCTAAATATCAATATTTTATATACGTTTAGAAGATATTTTTATTTTTATTTTTGAAAAATGCCACAGAGGGAGTAGGGGAGTTTTTTTATTGGCTCAAATGATGTATAAACTATATCCTAGAATGATATGCAAAAATTAGCACACTTCAGCTGATGATCAGTACAATTTTATCATAAAAACTGAACGGTGAGTAAATGCTTCTAATTTTTTGCAATTTTTATTGAAACTTCTTAGATAAATTATCTAGGGAAGTACACACGCTTTTTAAAATTGATAAATAATTTTTATGTTATTAACAATTTAGTCGATTTTTAGCGAAATAATGCCAATTTTCGATAGAAATGTATAATCGTATGACTTAATCGACATTTTTTGATCTGTTCGGAAAATGTTATGATACATGCAGATTCAAACAAATATATGATTGTTAATTATTAAAGGTAAAAGGGTGGCGCAAACAGCCATTCATTTTTTAGGTTTAATGTTAAAAAAGTAAAAAAAATACAAAAAATTTATAAAAAAAAATCTAAATGTTTTATTCGCACAAGCGCAATTTGTAAAATTTCAATTAATTAAGAAAAACACAAAAAATCCAAAAATTTAAAAATAAATAGATATTTTTTAAAATTGAAACGTGATTTTATAATTATTGTATTCGTTTATATTTTTTTATTTAATATTACATTATTATTATTGTAACATTATAATGTTATTTTTGGCAATCACCTTTTTATGTTGGTACTCAAATGTTATTAACGGCACCCAAATACATTTTTATGGCATTCAATTAATAATATGTCGAGTAAAACGAAAACGCACTATCTTTCATGGGTGATTTTTCTTCATATATCGTCTACCTCAAAATATTAATCGAAGTTCAAATACTATACATGTCAATGAGTAACATTTCTGCTGATGTATATTATTAATTCTAGCGGAATTGAGTTTATAGGACAATGACAATTTATTTAATTTAATTATTGTAGTATAAGTTCATTTTTCTATGTCCACCAAAGAAAACTCTGAAAAATGTCTTAAATTGATTTTTTTTTAAATATAATAAACCATTTAATAAAATTTAAAAAAAACACATACATTTGTCACACTTTTATCATTTATCGAAAATGCTATATTATACTATTCATATACTCGTATATTTAAATTATATGAAATATGATTTTACATTTGCAATGTAGAAAGTCATTAAGTCGTGCGCTCACAAAAATCATCGAATAATCGCAGTAATATTAAAAAGTGATTGTTATTTTGTCTGGGATCATGATGTGTACATATACAGAGTGAGTCACTAAAACGCCCATTTTGATTTTTGGTCCAAAATGCTTTCAAGAAGAGTGCATACTCAAACTATTACAGTAAGTATAAGTGTGTCTAAAAATTACATGTTTTCCTATTTCTATTACTCAAAAAGTTTACATGATAAAGAAAAAAGAAAACTTTTAAAAAAAAACAATTTCAATGCCTATTTAAACAGTTTTATACAATATATATATTTATAATCCAAAATCAACTCAAAAAATAATATCAATAAATTAAATGGTTTTATCTATAAAACCAAAAAAAACGAATATATGGTCGATTTTTTCATAATAATCTCAGGAACACGCACTTGAAGTTTGTCAACCCATTAAGTACTCACCCTGTATATTATTATTTCATATTTTTCTTTATACACATGAGTGCATATAATATGTTTATATGTATGATATTTGCACATACAAAATAATCGTTTCTCTATAAGGTGCGTTAAATTCTTATGAATGAAACGGCGAACACTGGAATTATATGTCTGCATCTGCAAATGAGTGGGAATATGATAAACAATAAACATGTTTACTGATACCATTTATTTATATTTAGGAATATTGTATCCATGATTTTTGGAGCTTCTTCAACTATATGTATTGATTTATTTATTTATTTTGTAAGCAAACTTCTGGACATATTATAGCTTTATTTATGTCAAAATGTCGATAATTTCAAAATTAACAGCAACCGTTGTACCTACATAGTAAATGTATTATAATTATATAACATATTAATGTATTTGCTATTTGTATATGAATAATGTTATAATTATAAGGATTCTGTAGAGTACATATAATAAATCTTTCCAAACCCAAATTGAAAACAATAAGTATGTATATAATTGATGTTTAAGGCTGCTCGATAATCTTCAACCCATAAATCAGGGAACTGCAATTATAATTATAGCTATTGCTACGTTCGCAGTTAAGCAAATAATGTGCATGCACGCGCAAGAAACTACCACGTTGCGCTGAGAAAATCAAATTTATTTGTTTGCCTGAAGGACAACTTATATCATAACGTATATTTAAAATTGTCTGGTTATTGAATGAAGGTGGGAAGTTAGCACAATGGTAAAATGATAACCGCTGTTTGTTTCATACGGCAAAATATAACAAATATAAGTATATATGCTCGATAATATGTAAATACAAATAATTGTACTAAACGAAATTTGTCACAAAACAACAAAAACATACCAGAACTGATACAATAATACAATATAGCAGAGTGTTCATTGGGATACATTGAAATCAATATATTTTCATGACAACGTTTTTTTTTTTTTGACCTTTATTTCAGTCTTTTCAATATTACATTGTCATTGTATACAATATAGAAAAAATAGAAAAAACACAATTATACAAACTAGAAATAATATACCTACAATAATACAATCAAATAAATAAAATTAAAAAAAAAAACAAATAACAAAAATATCAACGTAAAATTTAAAAACATTAAAACATTCAAGACTCAATAGAAGATTCTTTCAAGCTCGTAATACAATATGAATAAGCACCAACCGAACAAGTCCGTGCGACTTTTACGATGATTTCTGTTGTATGGTTCGCTGTGAACTTGTACCACTATTATAAATAATTCAGAATTAATCCTCCGAAATGCTTCTCGGGAAAGAATCATTAATTAATCAAAGTGACTAGCGATTTCATTAAAAGCTTCAGACATTCTATCCAGTCCATAATTAGCTCAATGCCTCCTCAAACGTAAGAAGAGTGTGAAAGAGTCGTTCTGAACGGGACATTGAAATCTAAAAGAGCCAGAAAATGAGGAGCGTCGATACGATTACAAAACAGATCATACAAGAAGAAAATATCTGCATTTTTACGACGAAAAGAGAGAGTCTCCAGACACATGAGATCGCTTGGAACGATATAGGGTGGAAGGACATAGTCATCGACTCGTCTACCCTGTCGACGCAGAACATAAAGCAAGAATTGTTTCTGAATAGATTTAATTCTATTTGAATGCACCGCGTAACTGGGATTCCAAACTACTGATCCGTATTCCAAATGTGATCGAACATGTGCAC
>JANSTU010011203.1:0-30161 GCA_027564075.1 Bolitophila hybrida | reverse complement strand
TAATGGGGTCGATGGACCTTTCAAATAAATTTTTTTTTCGCAAATATCTCTCCTACATGTATTTTTTTTTCATTTCAAAGCTCAAGCGCCCTTAATGGAAAACCCTGTAACAATAAATAATACAAAAAAAGGTCCACACATCCACCACATAACATTTTCCCACTCGGCTAGATATTTAATCATTCCTTTTATAAAACAACACATTTTGACTGAACAAATAATGAAGTAGTATTTTGACCTTAAACCGCCCCAGAGAATATGAATGTTTAAAAGGTTTAACAGTTTGTTTTCAATGCGTTTATCAGATAAACAGTGATCGTTCTGACCTCTTCAAGATAAACAATGTGATTTATGCCGTGTGCATCTCAACAACTGTCGCCATGATCTTGTTGGCCTACAGATCCATCTTGATCTTATACTTCGGCGCCAATCTGATTTCAATTACTGCCTGGTCTCTGGTGTTTTCGTATACTTAGGCAAGATGTAAATATTCACCTTAAATATTTCAATTAAAAAATGTTTTTAAAGAATAAATGTTATAATTAAAAATGTATTGTTACAAAGAAAGAAAATATATTTTTTTAGAATTCGGTTTATTTACTCACAAAAAAGCGTGCACAAAAGAATTCAAACTAATAGTAAAAAATCTAGATCTAGATTGTTAAAAAAATATTAAATAAAATTAATAAAATAAATATTTTTATGAGTAACAAAAATATCTGTGGGCACAAGCAAGAACGGCTTATGTCAAAAACATAGTTTTGAGCTAGAGCAGTTTAAAGTTTCAAAATAATTATGTAATAAAATACATAAGCCGTTTTACAAAGGGCTATAAACACATGCAAAATGTGAAAATATGCAGATTTTAATTAAGTAATAGAAATTGAAAGGAATTAAATTATGGCTTAAGTGGACTTAAGGCGGTTTTAGTTGTGGCCACAAAAACAATATTTTTTGTAAAAAAATTGTTGTTTTTGGTCCAAGTTTTTATTTTTTGGGAAGATTTTTTCCTTAAACTAATGTATGTTACTAGTATGAGGCATTAAACCCATATCACCAAATGCACTTCCGTGTGCAATTAAATTATTATTTTAACTATTAATACAAAGTTCACAAATTCACGAAAAAACATATATTTACCGTGTTTAGCTAAAAACCATAACAACAAATCAGTACCTTGCACATCATGACCATTGTATTTGAAGAGCGCGGTTTTTGAGCGAAAGTCTAATATAATATATATATTATACATACAATTTTATTAATTGCTCCCCCATTCAAAATACGGCCGCACGTGGAGAGGTAGTAATAGTAATATATAAGCTCGATGCATCGTTTGTTAGGCAAGCAGTTGAAAACTTTTATTTCGTTCGTCTAGGATTAAACAGTTCGAAATGAAGTATACGGTAAGCACATAGTGTTTGAATGAGGGTAGTTTGTGATTTAGTGATTTTATTTATATTGTTTTATTAATATATAATATTATATTAGGAAAGTGTTGTATTTTCTTTAAATTTTCCTTACCTCATGTTTCAGTCAACAATAATCATTGTTGTGATGTTCACAATATCTGTGATGTGTGCAGAAAAGAAGAAGAAATCCACCGCGGACACCCAGCTGACAGATGATACAAAAAGCACACAGGCCCCGGATACATTTGATCGACACAAACGTGGCACCGTATTCTCGCACAGGGGACAGCAGTTTCACATTCAGGTGCTCAAAAAACCACGACGTCATGGTAAAACCAATACTATACATCTATACGAAAATGACAATGAGCCACAGCCCAAGGAAGACCGCGCCACAACGACGACAAAAAATAGCAAAAACCACAAGCGTCAAAGTCAAGATCAACAGGAGTCCAGTTCAAGCAGAGTTGAGAAAATGATGGATTACGATGAACCCATTGGCATGGAAAGTAATCATCACGAAGAGGAGCACATCGAGAAAATTAAGATTAAGCATCATCATCACCATCATCACCACAATCACGTCAAGACCGTAGTTAAAAAGGAACCGTATCCTGTAGAGAAGATCGTGCACGTACCGAAACCGTATCCCGTAGAGAAAATAGTCGAGAAGATTATCCACGTACCAAAGGAAAAGATCATCCACGTTCCTGTGCAGAAAATCATACATGTACCCGTCGAAAAGATTGTCCACGTTCCTAAACCCTATCCCGTCGAGAAGATCATTGAGAAAATCGTTCATGTTCCAAAGCCGTATCCGGTCAAGGAGTACATCGAAAAACCAATTCATATCGAGAAACGTGTACCCTATCCCGTCGAGCGGATTGTCCACGTTCCTAAGCCCTATCCCGTTGAAAAGATCGTTGAAAAAATCGTACACGTTCCTAAGCCATACCCTGTTTACAAGCACATTCACGTTCCCATTGAGGTTAAGGTCCCCGTTCCACACCCATACCCGGTCGAAAAGAAAGTACCATACCCTGTCGAGGTAAAGGTTCCATATCAAGTTGAAAAAAAAGTCCCTTATCCCGTAAAGGTTTATGTTCCACAACCCTATCCAGTTGAGAAAAAGATTCCCGTTCCAATTGAGATCAAGCACCATGAACATCACAAATCCGAACACCACCCCCATCATGTATCTTATAGTACTGAGCACACTTTCTCAGACAGCAAATTCCACGATGAAGGAGCATCCTCTACAATTTCTGACCAACGTGCAGCAGCAACATCATCGAACGAACGACAGTCCATCTCCGTACTGACCCCACAGCAACAACCTCAGCATCAGACACAGCAGAATGTTCATGTTCAACACTTCCAACCACAAACCGCACATGGTGGATTCTATGGACAGAAAATGTACAGAGCATACACAAAACCTCAGTACTACCCGCAATCACCCATGTACTCCCTGCAACACCAGCAATTACTTACCAACGAGCAACTAAAGACACACACATATGCACCACAGTTCCAGGCCATTGCACGTGTACGTCCTGTACCCGTTGAGGATCAACGACAACAACAACAACAACAACAGCACCATCAGCACGTATACCAAGCCGATACAGCAGCCAGTAACGTACAACCTGTGGTGGTAGCACCACCCACTGTCGATGAAAGTGAAAACAAGCGCTCAGAAACATTTCAAATCGAAGTGCCTGAAAATCTGCCGCAAGCTTCCGCTCTTGTTATGACCGATCCAGTTGAAAACATGTCTGCTCAGATAAACGGTGGCTACCAGTATGCCGCACAACCGGACTATGGCTCATATCCAGCTGTACAGCTGTATCAACTGCACACCTATCACACATTCCAGGATCCACAGGGCTTTACGATGCAGACGTAATTCCAATAATATTATTGCAATTCATTTAAATATTTAGATGCATAATATTATGTTTATATATGTATATATAAATGCTGTGTGTGTCATTGGGTGTCCTTGAACCTGAGTGTGAGAAGAGCGACAGAGACAGCAAGAGTCAAGCTTATTTGTTTTTAAATAGTTTTATAATATGTAATTATATTGTTTTTTCTATATGTGTATACTATTTAATCCAGTCAAATAAAAATATTAAAAAAGATTGTATTTTTTGACTCTCATTGGATCCTGTAATCCCTTGTGGGACATATGGCACGTGTACGATGCCTTTTTTTACCTTCTACGCCGCAATTTGATGGTTGTATTCTATACATTTAAAACATCTATTTAGTTGAATTACTTCTTTTATTCTGTAGATCTAATTTTACTTTTCTCAACTGCAAGTAGTTTTTACGCTATTCCCGCTAGTAAGGTTATACCCGCCTTCAATGCATAGTTAGAACATAGCAGACTAAATGTTAGACTAACCAGCTTATGTGTGTACGATGCTGAAATTAAACCGTCATCGATTACGACCCTTCACATTTCACATTGCTCCTAATTGGTCAAGCTGTCTGATCGAAGACAGTCGACAAGACGACCACATTCCACGAGGATGGAACCTAGCAGAAATGGGACGATACTGATTCTCCATCATCAAAAATACGTTCCACTAAGCCATGATACTATAGATTCGATGACCAGCTCAGACGGCGGTTGTTCTTCATCTTGTGCGAGTCATGCAAAGTGTAAGCCACAATCAATCACGCGCTTCGGGACTGCGATGATTACATTACAGAAAATTAAATACACATATATATATATTTATAAATATAAATATATTTTTAAAATGGTAAAATATCTCTTTATTTGTACTGAATACATCTTACAGGCTTACACAACTAATGTAACAACACACAACTTTAATACAATATATTGTATAAATAATAATATAATATCTCGTTATTAAAAAAATATTCAGTACAATGCGTAAATACGTTAAACGTGACAATGAGATAGTCAATTCTGTAAAAACAATAAAAACTAGGAAAAACTAAAACAAACAAAAAACAGGATTAAATCCTAAATTGAGAAACGTTAGAAATCAACACACTGATCTGTGTTTAACGAAAAGGAAAAGCTATTATAACACAAAATAGAAATAATTGGTCATTCAACAAATTATACTCGATTTATCGATTAAAAAACGGAATGTACACTTTATTCCTGTTTCAATAGACCGACCTCCTCTAGAACTGCTTGCATACCATCGGGGAATCGACCGGCGTCTAACTCAGCCGCAAATTGACGGTACTGTTAAATTAATAATTATTTATAGAAATAAGTTTTAAAGGAAATGGCAAATGTTCTTACACGCTCTAGTTCAACGCGTAACGACAAAACGGCTTTCTCACGATCAGCCACCAATTCCTCCAAGTACTGGTAGCGCAGCTTCTTGCGTGCCCTGCATTCGCGAGCACTTTGACGACTGCGTTCTGTTTCGAAAAAGAAAAACATTTTAGAAAATATTAGTTTTTTATACACGAGAAATGCACACGTACCTAGTTTAGCCTTCATGTCAATCTTCTCTGTGGTTGCTTTACGACCAGGTTTGCGTCCTCGTTTTCCTGCCTCCTTGCGTTCCTGAAAATTCCAAAATTTAACGTATTACTTTCAGATAAAACTGCTCGCATGCACAATGTAGGTCGAACTGCAGCTTGCGCTCTATGCCCATATAATATGAAATATATATATATTTACAGATCGATATAAAATAAGCGGGCGGCACGTGTCGTGCAGTGCTTGACGGTCAAATGAACTGATTGTCGTTCTAAATACATTCAAAAGCCTACAAAACACGAGATTTTATCGCAATACGACCATGAATTGCAAAACCACTAGACTTGATTTTTTAAAAATATTTAAAACGCATTTTATGCTTATTTAAAGAAAACAACCGATTTCAATTGCAACGCAATAGCCTACGAACTCACACATACACTCTGACAATATACACGGGAAAGGTCGTTGCTACGAAAATGCGCGTGTCTCGTCTCGAATCCCTTTTATGGTTTTAAATGCGCTGCCTGCTTCGTGTTGACTCGCAGCAGCAATGCAATTGAGAAAGAATAGTGAACTAATACGCAGTACGCTTGCAAGAGCGCATGCTCAATCTGCGAGATATATATGAGTATGTGCAAATTGTGTATGTGTGTGTGAAATTATCCTCTCACACGCATATTGATGAGTGCATATATTGTGCATTGTATTATGTACTAATTGGTATTATCTATCGCACTATGTGGTAACCCTAAGCATATGCATAATTGCGTAGTTATTTAAAAATAATACAATTTTAAAATCGTAATATAGCATGGCGATAATTACTAAAAACCTTATTATAAATGTGCGGTGTACGTGACTTTACCTCAATAATATGCAAGCGTATTTTAAAACGCAATTTCTTGAAGATTACAAAATTGCCACTTCGCAATTACGCTATGACCCACTGTGTAAAATAATAGTGCGTTTACAACAAAACACTTGCGAAATTATGATAGGGGTTAACGGCCGACAAGCAAAACACAAAAAATAACTACTCAGGAATCAGGACTAGCCGCCACACATACACAACACACGCCAATCGGATCCGCGATCACGACCGCAAAAGATGTTCTATCCGGCAGAAGGTATGCAACGCAACTGACAAGCAAGAAGCAAAGCAAATACAGCGAACCATTGACCGATCCGTAAGGAAAGAAATCGCTCGCTCTTTCTCTCTACTAAATGTTCCACTACATACAATGCACCTCATCGCATGTACAAGGCTGACTAGGAGCAATGAACATAAAATAACATGTAAAAAATATAAACTGTTTTAAGCTGCAGTGTGCGCTCTTTGCATTTACGAATCTTAGTCTTTTATTGTCTAGATTTAGTAAGTCACATTACCTAATAATGAAATTTCAATTATTGCTACATCAAGTTTTAAAACTCTAAAATTCTATGTAGATGAATGCGCACAAGATTATACTTATGTGTGACTTGTGAGTATATGACGTATCATATGGTATTAAAAAAATAATACTGCGCAGTTATTTAGCGACGCGATGTTTTATGTAGAGACGGAGACGCACGCAGAGCTTAGTGCAGGAGCTGATTGCGTATTTTATTTGCATATTTTATTTCTATATACTAGAAATATATAAATGAATATTTAAAAAAATAATATACAATATTGCATCATAGTTTTTTTTTTATAATTGTAACTATAAATGCAGATACCATTTGAAAATTTTTAATAAATGTCTCGATTTTTAATAGTAAAATTATTTACTTGAGTTTTTAGTATTTTTTTTTTGTATTATAACTAATCAAAAATGAACTAGAAAAAATATGTTAAATGTTGATTTTTGATTAATAATCAAATACTAGTCAATATTAATCAATATTACTAGTCAAAAAAATAAACATATTTTTTATGTATATAAAATATACTCGATGTTTGACTAGTAAAAAAAGAAATCGTAAATGTAACTGTGTGTTCAATCTTACCAAATTCCATATGATAATTATTAAATTTAAATGTTTCATAAAAAAATGAAGGCAAAGCTTCTTCCATTTAATTCGACAAGTTTGGTTGCACAGAAATGCAAAACAAAGAGGTCACGTGACAACTTGTTTTTGTTATGATACGGACGACGTGTGTTAAAATGACGCACGAGATGCGTGCCTGTAAAAGCAGCTATTTCACAATAGATTGCAACAATAGATATTGGTATTAAAAAACCACAAAAATTTGTAAAAATACTCTGGAAAAAATTCCTTAAAATCTTACGATAATGGAGCAATATCCGAATCAAAACAAAAATAATATACACACACTGCAAAATGGCGCCCGTGTTATGGTTTCGAGCACGCGTTCAAACAGGCTGCAGATTATTAGACATTACTGTAGCTTACACTTAGATTGGGCTCTTCGGAAATCACCATGTCTTCGTAATCCATGATGCAGTGGTTTTGCACACACTTGAACGGGATAAACTTTACGATTTATAATCACTTTCGCTATGTTTCGAATGCACACTTAACTTTTGACTTGTTTTCCTGTCAAACTCAAATGGGCCTTTGAAGTTTCAATTCGTCAAATGCGTTGGTTGCGTGCGCGACGTTACAGCACGTAACGCATCAAACTGGTGGAGTTTACACAGCAAGATAAATAAAAATAGATGTGCTTTTTTGAGTCTGTTGTGTTGCTTATGATTTTGTAATGAATTTAAAATAATTATTAATTTTTATGTTTCTATATTTTTATCACCGAGTTTATACATATTCGACAACATACAAATAATCTGTTCCAGATTACATTATATTATGATAATAATCATCGACTGTTTATTACATGGGACTTCATATCTTATTGTGGATGTTGATTTTTTTTTGAAGATTGAACCTCTGTTTTATAATTCATGCCTGAAACCTGAATTAATTAATTATTCATGAATTGTCTATCTCAATTCTCAATACAACAAAATAACGCATAATAATTATATTTTTTATAAATTTTGTAATATAAAATATTTAATTAAAAAAAACACCTATTTTTTTACAATAGTTTTTATTCTAAAAAAAATCGGTTCGTACAAAACGAGATCTGTAACATTACGGATAGGATAAACTGAAATTCACCATAGCATATCGCTCCAATCCAGCACAAAAGCTTGTTACAAACAAAATATAAATAATAAGATAGCAATATTTAACATTTGCTTACTTAGAAAGTCAATGATGAGACACGCACGCAAAACTTATGTGGGCTTGCTGGTGGACAACAAAGCCAGCAGACCACCGGAACCGCTTACGGACAGGATGTAGTTCAGAGCTGGAGAGCTGGTGCGAAGAACGAAGAAGCTGGCGAAAACAACGATAGCCAAGAAAAGAGCGTTGTTGTAGAAGATTGCAAAAGTGGTAGACTCGAAGTCAGCAACTTCGTTCTTCTTCCACAGAGTACGTTCGTCCTTCTCTTTGCGGCTCATCTTCTTGTCGTCGGCCAAGAGGCGGGTCATCTCACGGGTGACACCTTCCTCACGCTTGATGGACACCTTGTGCTTAAGGGCGAACTTGGTGTTACGGTATGCCATAGCCATCAGGTAGGTTGTGGCTGCAGTTACAATCACGAAGAACACAAGCGAAGGCAGCAGGTCCATCATGTGGATGCGCCAGAAGAGCCCTGAATTGAAAAATATATAGGTTAGAATATGTAGCATTGATGCAGTCATTGTTTTCAGTTTAAATTAATGTAAATCAATAAAAGTTGAATGAATTACGAAATTCAAATGAAATTATCACAATTCAATAAAAACATTTACTTTCACTTGTGCCACGGCGACAAATGTTCCAAATAATATCCCGACGAGGTTAAAAATGCGACTATCTATAATCGTTAAATTAATAAAATTGCTCACTGCTTGAGCATCCCGAAAAGTCTTAAAATATACTTACAGATTGGAATGGCAGACACGATAAAGGCATTTCCGTAGAAAAGTGCCGACGACTTGGTGCTCACGTTCCGGCTAAAATCGTTCAGCAGAAGTTCCTCTTCCTTGGTAAATCCAGAACTACCGAGTTTCACTGCTTTCTTATCAGCCATTTTAATAATATGTGTTATGGTACTAATTTAAGAAAATTGAAAATCTAGAGGAGCGTATACGAGAAACGCTGCAACACAATCTGACCTGACCAAAACGAAAACGATTGGGATAAAAAGTTGTGTGCTTGTGTGCGTGTGTACGATTCGAAACAAACGTCATGCGACGTGTCAGAAAATTTTTCAATCACAGCGCACTAGTTGGTCAAAACGTGAACTTTTGCGTTTGAAGTTGCCCAAATGGTTTTTGCGGGAAAATTAAAAAAAATTATTAATGTGAATTTTAAGTATATTTTTAAATATAAATTATTTGCAAATGATTTATTTAAGAGTTAATTATAAATTAATTTTGGTTGGTTGAGAAAACCATATTAAATATATATTATTATAACAATTACATCGATAAATTATTTTTGTATTCATTAAATTTGTCAGCCTATTTTTGTAAAATATGGTAAGTACATAATTATAACCTAAAACTTTGAATTTATAGGTGTAAATAAAGTAAATATGTATTTGAGTTATCATAAAGCTAAAAGAATAAATTAAACCACCATTATATTAATTTTTTTATCTTAATTTAATCATAGTAACATATAATTTCATCATATTTGAACTCCGTTTTCAAGCAATTGTTTTCAAGATAACGTTATAATTTATTTTTAAAATTCTGATAAATTCGTGTAATATATAGCATTGTTGTTTATAGTAATATTTATTATTATTAATAACTTTAATAGATTCTTTAATTTATATTATTATTCCTATGATTTTTTTGATTAAGAGGAATGTTGAGATTGAAAATGACACTTACAAACTAGCATTTCAGTTATTTAATTTTTTTAGTGATTTTAGTATGACAGCAAAACTGTACAATAATAAGGTTTTCTTTTTTAAACTAACGTGATTCATTATTATATTTTATGTGACAATTAAACCATGTGTTACAACGTCTAGGTGCAATTATTGATTATTTTAAGTATTGAACTATTTCTCGACGTCAGTAGTTGGGAAATATACAAAAATTATTAATCTTAAATTAAATTTTCAGATTACGAAATTAAAACCAACCGAATTTTTCTAACCCGATTTTTGATAGTTTTATATATTATTTTTATTTACTAATATTTTTTTTGATTTGCGCGCAGTAAAAGCTTTAAATATTGTTTATTATTTTTAACATTGTTGTTAATTTAAATTTTTGTTTTATCTAAATTCGTGTATAATTACAGATACTCGTAGAAAAGAATCCAGTAGATGACATTCAATAGGGTGAAGAGGAAAGGGAAAAATCCACGTGAAAAACGATCGATGATGATGGCACGTCGAAGACGTTGCTGGGCAGGTGTCAGCTTTGGCTTTGGCTGTTCGACGGGAATGGGTGGCGGATGTAGTACGAGCGTGTCCTGCCGCTGTACCCACGGCACGTCAATACTGTCCTGGCTGCATCGGCTTCGGCGTCCATTCTAGATAAATATGTAGATAGAGTGAAATTATAATGAAACAAAATAGATACAAAATATACCCTTGGTTGAGTGTAGTCGTAATTTTTCTCGGGCTTTGGTGGCTTTGGGGGCTCAGGTGGAGGAGGCAATGGAATTGGTTTGGGTAGCGCTGTGTCGCCCAAAACAATATTAACCAGACAATATTCCATCAGAGCCATAAACACGAAACTGTAATTAAAACAAATGATTATTGGGCTGTTTTTAAGATATATAATGACTTACATTGTACAAACGGACATAAACGCATCGACTGCCTTGAGATAGGAGACGGGTGGCAGAGAAGCCTGAGACTTGGCGTGCTGCGTAGATAAAGTCAGCAGAGAGGTCACACCGAGGGTCACTCGAGCAGGTGCTGCTTCTGGTTTTATCCAAAAAGATACCCACTGAAATTAGGTATTTTTATAAATATATATTAAATCTTTGATTTTCTGCCAACAACTCACCGACATAATCACAATCAAACATGTCGGAATGTATGTGTGAAACAAATAGTAGCCCAGGCGTCGTTTGAGGACGAAAACAACTTCAAGACAAGTAAAGTTACCTGTAGAGTAGACTTGGGTGCAGTCAGCTGTGTGGTTCTGCACAAGTGCCAATTGTGGCAACTCTATGTGTTCGTCAACGACCAGCGGAACATCTGGATCCCACTGGAAGATCATGTCGTCCGTAGTATGGGATACTGAAGATAAACAAATCATATTATAAGTCAGCCCTGAATACTCACCATCGCTATTTCTTACGAGACTCCATCTGCAGCTTGCATTCCTGTGTATCGTGGGGATAGATGGCAAAGTTCATGGCACAGGAGAGACGCAGCGTCAACTTGACCATATATAGAATTGTCTTGTCCTTGTACAGCCACATGTAATGATTGGGTATAGTCATAGTTTGAAATGTTACCGACTTGGCATTCTTAAAGAACGAGTCCGGACGCCACATGTGTTTGAGCCAGTCCACCTCTAACAGTCGATATTCTTGCGTCATATTTTCAGGCAAACGCAGTCGATGATCCTTCCATGTTTGCGCAAAGAAAATATCCGCAGCGTATGTCTATTAATTTAGGGAGGTTATGTTTTAAACATAAAAAGTATACATTTTTTGTATTTTCACCATAGAAGTTTCATCGATCGAGTCCAGTCCCATGACTGTAACATGAAACAGTACGATAGTCGGTGCACCTTCCTTTTTCGGCGGTCTCATTTTGTCATACTGTGACCGATCTTCAGGCAGAAGTTGTCCAAAAGAAAGTCCAGTTCTGCATTAAATGAATTTAATAACTATTAGTTCTAATTAATAAAATAAAATATCTTACTGAAACTCTGATGCTGCAGATTTGCCAATCCACGACAACAATGATATAAAAAGGATCATACAAGTCGTCATCTTGAAATGCTTTGTGTTCTGAAAAAATATAATATAATATAAAAAAATATGCTGATTTAAGCATTATTTTACCATTTTTTTTGTAATTTCCAAATCAACCCCAAAACCTGCGCGTGCCAAGTGTGCTTAGCCAACCAATCTTCTCAACGTTTTCTAAATTATTCATTTAATAAAATAAATACTACAACATGACACCGTCATTGCTCAGCACATCGTCATCGGCCTAGATAACGCATACAACCACATCCTATACATACTCAGCACACAGACATACACACACACACTATAACATTCAGTCAAGAGCTCCCAATCCACTTACACGTCCCGCGAGAAGAAAGAAACCAGCACGCGCGCGCGCAAGTCAGCGATTTCAGAGTTCTTTTATAAAGCGCTCGTAATGACTTTCCGTCATTATATATTTTCGAGTCAGTCAATATTTTAAAATAGAAGAGAGGTCGCGAGGAATGGGAATGCGGTAGGGTACTTCCATCCCTGGGTAGAAACACCGATCTGCATACGTATATAAATATAGATACGGGCTCGCGACTTATAGAGATTTAATTATGTGAACTACATATAGTTATGTTGTATATTATATGTACCTATCTACTCGTATATGGTATTGTAGGTATATAAGCACAGAAATCTCGAAGCTTTTTATAGAAATGGCACATGTTGACAGGGCATAATTTCAAAATAATATGTGCGAATATTGATTACGGAGTTATGAATTATGCTTGAATTGTTTGCTCTCTTTAAAGTTCAAGAAATGTCGTGTTAAATTTTTTCAAGTTTGGTATTCTAGACATATTATTATTATTATGATACATTTACTAACTGAGTTGCGGCTTAGTGCAGTTATTTACTTAACTCAATTGACAAGTTTTTATGTTTATGAAACGATAAAATATAATGAGAACCAGTAAAACAACGAACTAGAGCTATGTTGGCCAACCCTCACCAGAACTACCAAAAAGGTACAAATGCATCAATACTGTTACTCCAGGTACTCAGCCGCCAATTTGTAGGTACGTTCAGCAGGTTAGCCGTCGAGTGTTAGCTCTTATTGTTTATATTAGTGTTCGAGAAGCCCTATCTGAAATTATTCAAAATTTGCTATAGTTTATCGCTACAGACGTTTACGCTTGAGTAATTACACAATTAAAATATAAATACTTAAAGTTCACATGTCCGCCATTTTTGTATTTTTTTTAACTGTTTTTTATGTTATATGTTAAAGCTCCAATACCTATCATATTATATATACATATTTTTTTTTATTTCAAATTACTTGCGATGGAGTTCGTTTGGGTATATTTTGTTTTTAACGTGATGTACGACATAGTATTAACACTTCCCAGGACAGTCTTATGCCCCAAAAAAATATGTTTCTAATAATTGTCAAAAAGCTCAAGTTGTTCATTTACTTCCTTCTGTGAAAAAAAATCAAGAAAATTAGTTACAGCCATAAAAAGTTACTGTTCAACAATTCCAGAGCTAAAGGACGAGATAACAAGACAAATTGGCGAGAACGAGGCGCAATTATGCAGAGATGTCATCAAAAATTTGGACCATCGGTTGAAGGAGTGTCTCCGAAGCCTTGGCGGACATTTGGCCGATATTATCTTTCACACATAATTGCCATGAACTATTTCATAAGATTAAATAAAGAAATAAAAATTTTACAAACAATAACATGGACTTTTTATCATAACATATTTCCTTCTTAATGGAACACCCTTTATATGTTCAGGCTAAAGCTTACATTTATGTATGTTTAATATAAAATATTTTATGCTCACATTTCACATTGCAACGTTGTCATATATTAAGGCATGAATAATTTATTATATAATATGTTAAACATAATGTTTAACAATAATAATTAGTTAATCGTTAATGGATAAATGTGGTCACCTAACCCGCAATCACACAGTGATTTTGTATTAGTCAATTTTACATATATGAATAGGTTGAATTCGAAAAGCACGCGACAGCAAAATTCACATTGTTCGATATTCTTTGAAGTAAATGTGGTAAAATATCTGTATATAAATAAGTAAGTATAGTAAAAACAAAACAAGTTATTAATATGACAATGATATGGTGACCAGTTTTATATTTTATATTTTTCAAATATTAAGAAAGATATTTTTCGATTTGTTCGTCCATAGAATAAAATACAATTTCTAACTTATATTTCAATGCCCTATCGATTGCATGTACTTATTGGGATAATTTTGGATTTCGCTAAAAAAATATTTGTATAGAGATATTTTTAGACCTATTTTGACGAACTATCCGAAAAAACTTTAGCCCCACTTAATTGCAATATTAGCAATTCCATCATTCTAATTTATCCATAGACATGTTTTCTTACACATTTATAAATGTTTTATTCAAATAGGTATTTAACTATTTAGTCAGCAATAAAAAGCAATTCGTCAAATAATACTTATTATAACCAATTATTTGAGCTGATAGCTAAAAGCATTCGCCACAAAATTTAGTAAAATGTTTTAGTAACAAATTGTTACTTAGATAGCTAAAGAATGACAATATTTCCTGAATTTTCATATTTATTTAGTTTTTACTCGGCCAGTCATCCTCAGCCTTTTTTACAATTTTTGATTTGTCACATCTTGCAATTTTGTTGGAAATACTTTCACAACGTGGTATTCTGAATAATATATATTATACAAACATTATTTAATTCAATTATTGAGCCCGAGTTAAATACAATTGTATACTAATCTAAAAAAAATCACCAAATGCCCGAGAAACCGCGGAATAAAAACCTCGTTATTGCAAAATGCAAACAATACATTCTCGCGATAGTTGATTTGAATAAGTCTTAGTCAAAATGACCTCGAGATAAGTGTTTAATAATATACTCACAAAAAAACTATCCTCAAGTTATAATCCCAGTATCCCAGAAATTCAATAGCTCCTATAAATATACACTGAAATCACTAGTAAAAGTCCATAATAACAATATTCTCAAACACACTTTTCTTAAAATCACATAACACACCACCTTGAAAGCAGTTCATGTCATCGCATAAAGAAAAAAAAACACAACGATTTAGAGATGTTCTCACTTTTTCACCATTTTCACTGAGCTTTTCACAAAGACTAAGCACAATTTCGTTGCGCATCGGACTTAAATAGACTAGCGGCTGAGAGTGGTGTAGATACAGCGGCGGGTGCAAGTGACGTCATCAACATATATTTTTTTTTTGCTGGGGGTGCAGTCACTGCGACGCAGTGTTTACGAAGCAACCTGCGATGGCAGTGGAAAATGAAGACAATGAGCGAAAAGCGATAGACGATGAAAGAGGAATCGCAAAAGACAAAGCAAGCATGTATAGTATAACGCTTTTAGTAGCCATTTGGCCACAGAGCATGGGAGCAGCCCACAACAACGGATTTTTAAGTGGCCTAAACGAATGTTCAAGATGATTTCTGCGCAATTTCGTGATGCAGCTTTGCAGTCATTTGTATTTATATATGTTGTGTGTATTGTGCATAATCGTATCGTCTTTTTCATTCGTATATATATATATGTGTATATTGTATAGGTACTTCTAGTATTCTAACATTGCATACAAGATTATAATAGTAGTTTGGTATTATATGTATACAATATCTATAATATAGAAATCTACATACATACATTGAAATATATTCTGAAGGGCCAATGTCGTAAAAGCAGGGGTGGATGCGGCAAACAGATTTTACGCTGGATATACTAAATATATATTCTTATTTTATGCTTCAATTAATGAGTTTGTATCTTTTGTATTTCAATAAATTAATTAAAAAATAAAATGTTAGAGTATAAAATGCATTTTGCATCCTGAGTGCATTCCCATATATATTTGCTGCATTACCCACCACTCGAGGGCTGTTCAAATGCCAAGACACTTGAAGTGTATTTTCAAAAGTTTATAACGAGGAAAGAATTACTGTCTACATGACGAAAACAATCTATATAGGTATATATATATATATATATGTATGTGTATATATACATATTTATATATATAAAAAAACTTTAAAGGAATGGGGGCGGATGAGGTGGCTGTGCAATTTGCAGACGGTGAATGAAGCTGCAGTGGATGTGTGCGTTTGTGAATATGTGTGGATTATGGAAGTCTCTTGTGAATTCCATCAAACAAGCCAATTGAAATACTGGTAATCACGTTATTCTGGTCTATGGTATATGTATTTTGTGTTGAAAGAGACGTGTGATAGATGAATGTGGGACATTCGTTGTTGAGCTTTATTTGAATAAGTGCGGGAAAATGTGAATATGTGTGTGAGTTCGCGTTCGGTGTGTTAAGTTGTGTACAGTTATATTGTATTTATATATATATAGAGTTTCGCTAAAAATACTCAGGAATATACAGCAGAGATGCTGTTTGAAATGAATTATCCGGGAAATATTCAGCTCACTCTCGATCGCACTACAACAAAAATCAAACTGGAGCTATAAAACACAATCAAATCAACACGTAAAAATGAGTTAAGGTCGGCGAAAGTGGTGTGAAAGTATAGATCATTCCTCAAAAAAAGAATAAATAATAATAAAAAAAATATCATTATAATTTCACTTTTTTAAACCAAATATTTTCATTTTGAGATCTTTTACATCTTTTCACATAATCATGAAAATTAAACCTTTCTATATATATATAAAGCTTGGGAAAAGTATTTTTAAAGTATGCCAAAAAATATTTTAACGATAATCCTTGTGTTTTTTAATGCACTGTCAAAAATACAAACAAAATGTAAGTTAAAGTGTTATCTGCAGTTGCATTTGGCTCGTGCAGCAAACTCCACAGTCGTCGGCAATAATCTATTTTCTCCCCTAGTTTTACTATAAAATATTACAAAATATAATATACATACTGCGCAATAGTTAATCGCACGAGCCTTCCTTGTCAATTTAACACTGAGTTATGCATACTCTAAAAGAGTTCGAAATTTGCGATGAGTACTAAACTTAACATTTTTATTATCTCCCCTAATTTACAGCCGGCGGAGAGTAAAATGAGAATGTAATTGGTATATTATACCTCACTCACGTCGACAGTGTTAAATACTTTCAAACTACTTTCTACAACTTTCTATGCAGCTAATAATGTAACTTCAGTTGTATCATATGTTTTACTGTATATTATGACCGCAAATGTTCCAATAATTCTATGTATCTATCAATAATTAATTTAAAATAAAGTAAGTGTACTTCAGTGTCTCAAATCCATAATATAATATACATTAAACAAGTTAGTTAGAAAAGTTAGCCAGCAGTGTTCAGTAGTTATGGATAATGGACATGTGATTACAATAAATTTATGACTATATAAATCCAATACATAAGAATAAACCCATCAGACATTAAGCTTCTCTGACGCTGTAACCAGTGTTTGAATATATTTTGAAAAAATAATAAAAAAAAATTAAAGATTCTTTGTATTGGATTAACTTGCCTAAAGTCAAATTATGTACTACTTATTCCTTAGGCAATAGACAAAAGTCCTTAGTAAAAGTCCAATGTTTTTAGTCGAAATGCAAAAATCCTTAGTCCAATGACACAAGTCCTTCATCCAATGTCAAACTGTCATTTTTTGAATAACGGCGACTGGATTCATTGTTTGGACACAAAGAATAAAATTTATGCTGTTAAATGGTTTTGGTCGCCCTTAAAAAGCATTTTTTTGAGGTATGTTTGTGTATATATAGATACATATTTGAACATAAAAAAATGATGTGAAAAATATTGAAACGCAGCCTTCTTTTATGGACGTTTGTGCAATTGCAGTCTCCAATTGGCAGGAAAGATGCAGATCGTAATTTATATATTTTTTTAAACTAAGAAATAAATTTGTATCAAGTATAAAAAAAAAATGATTTTTGCAAATTTAAAAATTTTATTTTAGTACCAAAAAAAAGTAATGGGTGTCAATAAAAACATTTAAATGCGTGTTTATTTGTTTGTTTTTTTTGTATATATTATTTTAATTTAATTAATCAATGATCCGATTTCAATTTTTAATTTTTGGTTTTTTATTATTAAATAAAAATGCACCCATAATAAAATACAACAGCACACATGTTTGTTATTTTTAGAACTAGTACTGACAGCACTACTATGTTCATTCGAACTTCCCTGTAATTTAGTCGTGACACAATCGCAATAGCGAATGGTGTTAAATAATCGGAATGGCGTACAAAATAGACGAACATTTCAATTTTACATAAATGGTAACAGATAATTTGGATTTTTTCATTGTAAACGTTGGAGCTACTCTAAATGGTTCGCTCTAACGTTTACAAATAAACTCAGACTGGCACAACACAATTTACTATGTATACTATGCGCCTCACGTATGTAATTTATGTATGTATGGGTCCGGCTCAGATGCGCGAAAATAAAAAAGTAACACTGGCGTAATAAATTATATGTATACAAATAAAATTAGATTAACTTTTTAAAACACAAAACAATTCACCATAAAAAACAAACAATTCACCGTTAAAAAAATGTTTGAGCATCTGACATGCTCCCTATAATATCGGTTTTATAAAAAATGTATATATTTCTTTCTTCATTCAAAAAATAAATAATCTAAGGCGCGACCCGTCACGTTACATGCAGTTTAATTGCGTTAGTCTTGTTGTATTTATTTGAGTAGGTCATCCAGATAAAGCTTTCGAAAAATATTAGCAAAGGGTTGTAGTAATGGGTTTGTTGCATAGCCATTTGTTTGTACATTATATTATATTTTAGGGATTATTGAGAGGGAGTATGTCATCTTAAATCAATACAGACTTTCATATCCAGAACCATTTCAAATATATACAATTCTCATTGGTACCCAACTCAACACGTTGAATCCGAACCCAGTCCAAATATCCGAAACAACTTCACAAAATAAAATTTTTATTTTCATTTTTTTTTCGAATATATTTTCGGAACGAGAATTGAGAAACAAAACATTTGCTTGTTTCTTTGCCAGTGGGACTACTTTTTTATTATTATTTTCAAACTTCGAAATATTTATTTATATATTTAAGCTATAAAAACACATGGACAAATGGACAATAATCAAAAATTCCCAATTCAATCCTAACCAGCCGATATATTCCAAATGCAGCTCACACAAAGAACCCAAATACTCGACAACGCGAAATTAAAATATTCTAATGTGTCTTTTTATTTTCAGTTTCGGTCATACACAGTGCGCTTTTCTTTATGTCTCACATCATTTTCAAACAGCAAAATATATATTTATACATATAAATTTCTTCGAGTGTGAGTGTGCGTCGTAAAGATGCGATCGCGCGACACGAGTACATAAAGTGGTGTATATATATAGGGAATGGCGCGTATCCACAGACCGGGTCTTTGAGTTCGCAGTTCCAATCTACACTCGGTCGAACAGTGTTGGTAAACAATGTGTGCTGTCTCTGTGTGCCTAAGCACGCGTGCGATTAATGTGCTTAAATAACTAAACCAATAGTTCGCGATTAAAGTGCGTGGGTGTTCTGTGTGACGAAACTTAAGATTTGAATGCGCCCGCGCTTGGATTAACGCAACGGCGATCGCGTTCGCTCCAAAATCTTATTCGAAAATTATTATGCGGTAACATTAGAATGGCCAACGAAGACGTCGTCACCGAAATTGTCTTTGAGAGTGTACATAGTTTTGGACTTGCGAATCTAAGCTTTGCCAACGGTGGAGGCGGTGATAAGGTTGTTGAGGCCGGCTCGATGCTGATACTGCCTGAAGTGTATTGGTGGAGTTACATTGCTGTGTTTGTCTTATTCGGAGTGCTGTTGAATCTTTTTGTGCTACGCATTCTCTGCCGGACAAAATGTCATGGTATAGGTTCTAGATACAGGAAGTTTATATAATATAGAGTAAATTTTGTATTTTATTCAGGCATTCTTGCACTACTAGTTCAGATATCTATCTGTGACATTATCGCTCTGCTGGTGGCTGCCGGTGAACTGTTCTACATGAACCATAGACGCTGGATCGTTGAACCGGATTTGTGTCCGGTTTATCTGGGTTTCGAATCATACTCAAGTACTGCCATTGTGTACTTTATCATTGCTGGAAACCTGCACGCAATCTCCACGTATAATCTAGCTTTAAAAACACAGCATCGAGAAGATCACTGCAATGAGGAAGTTGAGTCTACACACGATGAGGAGACAGTGGACGATGACTACGAGGTAGCCATTAATCTGCAACAACGATCGCTGACCATCGACTATAGCAAACGCAAACAACGTATTTCGGTGGCTTTACCTATCTGTGTAATCTGGTGCCTTTCAGCTTCCGTATCAATACCACTGTGGATGTTCGGTACTGTGTTGCCCAGTGAACGTGATCCACGGATCTGTGGCGTTGTCAATTTCGACCACCACAACAATCTCCTAATGCAAGGCCTGGTTTTGTGTGTCCGTATCGTGATTCCAACTATCTGTCTGTGCTGGACTTCGCTAAGTGTTTTGGTAAAGTTGTGTCGTGCCAATAATACAGTTCGTCCATGTGGTCTGGATGAAAATGTGGCATCGGTGCTACGTCTTGCACTTGTGCTATCCTCAACGCACGTTATGTTCTCGATGCAACGTACCTATGGATCACTGTTATTCGAGGTGATCAGTAAGCCATTTATGCATTATAAATATCCGGAATTTGATAAACTGACCGGTATTTTGTTGTGCATGATTCATTATTCGTTAGCTGCAATGCGTCCGGTTATCTATTTAGTAATGGACAAGAATGTGCGAGATGAATTTCGACTTTGCTGTGGTAGAAGGAAAACTGAAGTGCCCGTTGAAGTGGATATTTGAATGGATATAGTTGCATGATGAGATTGTACATTTTTACGACATATTATTATATTATATAGTTTAAGAACAATATTAGAAAAAATATAAATAAAAATTAATGCAAATCGGTATAAGTATTTGTTTTATAATTAACTGGAAAAATATCTATTTATTTAGAATACAGCTTTTTTATAAAATCTATTCTAAGAGCTTTTTCAATGCAAAACTGACTACAAAAAAAGCTCCGGCTTTTGCACTCTGCGTCTGAAGCACCCACAACTCTAAATATCTTCAAATCGTCAGCATACATAAAGGCCAATTAGGACTATTTAAAGACTTGCAATAATCGTTCTTCTCAACTGGAGGGTGCATTTTTTCCATTATCTATTTTCTTTAACACAATTCATTGGTGAGGTGCAACTATCAGAACCTTCATTAAATAATTAAGGGCGTTTGACGTGAATGAGAATGTGATGTTTGCGATTAGAAAAGCACTGAATAAATTTAGAGATGAGTGAGAATGCACAATTAACGCAGCTTTATTTGTGTGTCTTTTTTATTTTCTACTTTTCTATAGGAAGTCTAAAAATGGTGACTTTAGAGTTTAGGAAAAATTATCAAATAAATATAATTAATAAATAAAATAATTTTAATGTATATTTGTTTGTTGTTTGTTTGTTTGGTTTTTTAGAACAGGGTGAACCGATTCCAGGAAAATGCGCTCAAAGGCATTTTAGAAAGGTATGATCTAACTGACTGACTATCTAACGATATACAAAAAGTTATAGCGATTTGAATGCATCCCAATCAAGGCCAGAACAAAACAAAATCCATACGCCATTTTACGAGAAAATTTTACTTTTATGTTTAGTTTTAGAATTAACCAAGGAATACGTCCCTGAAGTTTGGCCAACTACCTGCGGTTCATCGTGTATATTTACCTTACAAACGGGAATTCAGTACTATTCAACATCATTTAAAGATCTTTGTAAAACACACATGTGGCCTAATACTCTCACAGAATTATTAATCGCTATAAGATTGAGATCAAGATCTCATTTTCCGATAACGTAATAACTATAAATAAGAGCTTTTTTATGATTAGTAATTCGGATATACACCACTTTATCCATGCTTTATTATTTATGTAGACTATTTATAGCATGCGCTTTAATTAATTTTAATTTATAGGAATACTTTCTTTGAGTCATTGTTAGATTGAAGATTTGTGGATGGTATAATTTAAATTAATCGAAATAAACAAATTCTGCTTAATAGAAAATAAATAAAACCTTACAATTTTATAATTTCAGCGAAATAAGATATTATAGCATAAAGTTGACTTTTTCCAGCCTTTTAAAAGTTTTTCTTTTAAAAATCACATGCATATTTTGTTTTGTCGTGATACTGCTTTCTTTTAAAAATATGCACTCTAAAACACAACATTTCAAAGTACGGCGGCTCAATTATTTTCGGACCGCAGCTCTCCAATTAGCATTTGAATTAATTCGCACTTCCCATTTGGCCGCGTGCGTGTGCGTGTTCTGTGTTAATTAAGATTAAAGACATAACTATACTAATACATATACTAAAACATGATCAAACACACAAGAAGCACAAATGAAGCTAAAATTATATGCATTATGCTCAAATGTGCGCTAGCACAAAAACATAATTAGAATTTTACATAAACTAAATGAAGTGTTTGTCGACCAAGCCACCACACATTTACACTCATACACACACCATTCATTTATAGAAAAATAAAACCAATAAAGTATAGAGTTTTTTTTGTCACACACTCTTCACATGTGTCGTGTTTGCATGTATAATTACGAGTATATTGTATTTGTATATAGTATATTTATATATATTATATACGCATGATGTATCCATAAATAAGCAACGTGCGCCGAAGAACTCTTCAAGAAATATATAATATGTATACTTGTATATAGTTTAATATCCGCTTAATACAAGCATAAAATAATGAATTTGAATAATTCACATGCACCGGGTGCCCAACAAGTCAGCCATAACCACAGGCTTACAATATAATATCAAAGCACTTGTGCGTTTGACGGAATGCGAAGGAGAGAGTATAATCGCACATCATCATTGTCTGGCCAAGGATGCGCCGCGATCGTCCCAGTCAGTGGCGCGACGCTTGAAGATAAGTCAATGGCCCAGACGCACACTGCACCCATATATGCATATTGCATATATTATTGCACTTTTAGCATTTCGCAGTATTGTGCACTCAATTGATGCGTTTCTGTTATATGTGCGTGTCTGTGTGTGCTAACAGCAAACACAAATGAAGTCGAACAAAAAGATTCGATCGTTGAGCACGAGTGTGTGTTTTCGAATAAATTATTACGAATGTTAAGAAATCGCACGAGTCCAATATCAAAACATGCATTGTGGCGACCGAAGAAAGGCAGCAAGCTCAATGCGTGTGAAAAGAGGCGAGCGTAAATGACGCGGATTTGCTGCAGTTGTTGTTGTTTTTTTGTTAATTTCAGTACTATATTCGTATTTATTTACGCAAGGAACAGGCGGTTTGTGTATTTTATATATTCATACAGCGGTTGTGGTTGAATTGGAAAATATATTAATAATTTCGTTTTAATCTTTTACTTTTTTTGTGCTTTAAATACTTTAGCTACTGGTTAGGAATACTAAGAGAGCTTTTACTGCGATGCTTGTGAATTTTAGAAATCTTGTAATATAGTCCACTATTGACTGAAATGTATTTATTTATTTTTAGGCCATTAGAATTTATATTAGGTTTATACATTTTTCAAAAGAAATGTGTAACATTCATTTCTGGGTATTTTGAAGAGAAATGAAACATATAGAATATTCATTTTAAATAATATTTAATTCAATAATTAATTTAAATTTATTTGTGTTAAGGAGTTTTCTTTACAGTAAAAGCAATTTCTTCCAACAGTACACGGATGTGGACATTTGTTGTCCATTTAACATGATAATTAGTTAAAGTTTGGACAAAAGTACATTAAATTTTGCAAACCACAGGAGCTTTTTCACGACTGCACTTTCACCGTATTAAAAACTGTAATATAAAAGTACTCTTTTTGTATATTATTTTTTACATGTTAGGAATGCTATTAAAACCAGAGTGGTGGAAGGGTACTCAGGTTATTGCACTTATTTGACTCTTTGGCTATAAATTTATTCGTATATACTTATATTTATAGGTTAGTTATGATAATTTCATTAAATAATATGCGTGATTCTTTGGCACCGCCTGATTTGCATATATCCGATGGCCCGACTCACCGTTGCGCTTGTACCGTTATATTGTGTGCGTTTTTTTTTAGCCACCCGCATCTCAACCGAATGTATAAAATTACTTGCAAAATTCTCAAAGGGCCCATTGTTTGCGAATATGTGTATGCGACAGTTTGTGTTTTGTGTTAAGTGTTAAGTAGTGTTAACGACACATAACGAATGAATCGTGCATTTAATTTGCTACTATTTGCTTAACGTGCACTCTGAAGTGATTGAACCGATGTGCACGCATGAGCTGCACAAAGAATCCGCACAAATCGGTGACTAAGAGTCAGGTGAACAAAGTACAGAACACGATCAGACACTTGAAGACAGTGCTAGAATGAAGAGTGTTTTTATGTTTGTTGCAATCGATGTTTTGTGGTTAGTGCACAGTGTTTCGACAAGTGATGGACTGCATCATCTTATGGATGATGATGAATTAAAGCTTTATTTCGGGACGGTACAGAGATTTGATGTGCCGGAATATGAGATTGTGCATCTGCCTTCAATGAACCAACGCAGAAAAAGAGATTTATCTAATGAGGATTTGAAATTGGATTTCAAGGTATTTAAGGAAGAGATTGCACTTCGACTTCGACCTAATCTCAAGCTCGTGTCACCATTTATGCGGACAGTCAAGTTTGATGAAGATAAGGGGCCCCAACAACAGGAATTGTATGGATATCCGATATCGTGTCACTTCCTGAATGCCGATTCCGAGGCTACGGCTGCACTGAGCAATTGCCATTCAAATGATTTTGTATGTATACTTTATATTATTTGTATGTATTAAAACTTATTAATGTTTCAGTTTAACCTCGAAAAGTTAGAAATACAATTCGAATTGTAATTTATAAGCATATAATTAAGATAGCGGATTTGGTAGTATATTATTATAGAATATTAGAATATTATGAAGAAAGTAGAATCCAAGAGAGAATAGTAGAATTATTAGAATGGAGGAGCTATTATGATGGTAGAAATTTTCCAATATGAATTGTGATTGTTTCTTTTCTCGATTTTTTGTAGGATTAGAACCAGATTTTTTTTTAATTTGATTTATACCTATGATATATAGGTGGTAGAATGGAATAGTAGATAGTAAAATGGCAGAGAGGAAGAATAAATTAGATTGTAGAGGTTAAGTTTTTTTTTCTGGTAGATATGAAAGAATATATAATTGAGCGATTCCTAAATAAATTAACAACTCCCGAGTTAAAAATAGTTTTATAGATAGTTCCTATGATAATTATATATACATATCTTATTTCCAGAGTGGCATCGTTTTACTTCCTAACTCCACACTTGAAATACTTCCAATCAACGAACGACTACGATTCATCGTGTCAATGCAACAGACGCTTCAGAATAAATCTAGTGACGCAAATCTCTTAAGCGATAAAACAGCACATCTGATCAAACGTGTTAAATTGCCATCGGAATTTGGTAGTGACTCCATACGCCGTCGATCACTGGAGAGTACACATCACAGTCGCCAATATCAATCGTCATTGTTCACCAATTTTCCCGGAGAACGGGAATCAGTACGAATGCTGGTAAGGAAAGAAAATAGTGTAAAATACTTGGACGACATGCACGAGGGCAGTTACAAGTCAAAGCGAGGCACAAAGGAGCGCAAAATGACTGTGGAACTAGGTCTGTTCTTTGATGCAGCAGCCTACCGGATTTTTGCACCGCATTTTCAGTACAATGACGATAAGCTAAGAGATATGCTGCTGGCGTACATGAATGGAGTAAGGTACCATTATCGAGAATTTAGAATCTTAAACACATATATGTTTAGGTGCAAGCTTTATATCACCATCCTACGTTGGGCACCCCCATTGACCTGACCATCGTGTACATTGAAATAATGAAAACGCAGCCGGCATCCATGCCACATCACCAGGGTGAACGTGGTGAACTGCTGGATTCCTTTTGCGACTATCAAAACCAACAGAATCCGAAAGGCGATACAAATCCACGCCACTGGGATATGGCAGTTTATATCTCAGGGTGAGTTCTACGATTATGTTGTAGATCAGATATTGATTATATATTCGGCGTTAAGTAGATTGGATTTCTTTGCGTACGAGAATGGTCATCGAAATGGCGTAACAATGGGCCTGGCAACGGTTGGTGGAGTCTGCATCGCAGAGTATGCCTGTGTTATTGCAGAATTTGGTACCACAAATGCGTTCGGTCAACCGTATCCCTCGGCAGGATTCACTTCCGTATATATTACAGCGCATGAGATTGGACACAAGTTATTTAGGATTATATTAATTGTAGTAAAAGTAATAACTTTAATTTAATTACAGTTTAGGCATGCACCACGATGCATCGGGCAACTCTTGTACATCGGAAGGCTTTGTGATGTCACCGTCGAGAGGAACGCAAGGAGAGACTACATGGTCCGACTGCAGTGCGGACGTTGTTCGTGACTTAAGGTTAGAATATTTGGCGTATATTCAATAAAATATTTTTTTGATATATTGCTAAAGCTGGGCTAAATGCCTGTTTGATAAACCGCCGAGTATCCAGTCCGGTAACAATGCTTGGAAATACGAAGGCTATCCGGGACAGTCATGGACAGCAAAGATGCAGTGTGAGATACTGCTGACGTAATTTGTCTTATGAAAACTAATAAATAATATATAAATGTAAATGTGTATTCAATAGTGACTTGTCAGCGATTGCATCACCTACACGCGGACTCCAGGATATTTGCCAGAATCTGCCGTGTCGTACGCCTAGTCGCAGTGGTTATTACTTTGCGGGACCAGCGCTTCCGGGCACTGATTGTGGCGTAAACCGATGGTGTGAGGCAGGATCCTGCGTCAAGAAACGACCATTGGTGAAGCCAATTGAGTACGTCAAGGGTGGATGGGGTCCTTGGAAGTCGGCTCAATGCATGTCCGGATGCATTGAACGTTCGAAGGGATTTCAGACAAGAAAACGTGTATGTGATAATCCTAAACCGATTAACACTGACGAAGGGTGCGAAGGTTCATCTCATGATGTTGTCACCTGTAGCGATAAACGAGTAATTTGAAAAATATTCATATTCTACAAACTAATTGTAATAATAATAATAATAATATTTATTTTTTAATTTTATTTTTAGATTTGTCGAAAGAGTAAGAAGATTACTGTAGTTGAGTATGCTTCGGCCAAATGCAAGGAGTTCAGCCAGCAACTGCCTAGCCTCGATCCGGAGGGTGCTGGCTTACAGGCACCGCACGAGAATTTACGACTGTGGATGGGATGCGCGATATTCTGCAGGTGACAACATTATTAACACACCGATTTTTTATTTATTTTAACTAGTGAATTAAATCAGGCGAAACGCCTCCAACTTGTACTACACGCCCCGATTGGACCTTAACGATCTAGGTGTCGATCCGTACCTGCCAGACGGAACCTGGTGTCACAATGATCAAAACGTGGACTACTACTGTTTGCAGCACCATTGTTTGCCCGATAATTTCCAGCTAACCAAATATTCACTATGGAATCTTGGCGAGGACGTCCCTTTGCCACGAAATGCTCAACCAATTGATAAACCGCTGAACTCCAAACTCTTGCAATACCTATCGGTTGATGCAAGCGGAAGACCATTGTTAACCCAACTACATGCTGGAGACCTGGACGAGCCATCCGAACTTGAATGGGCTAATAAGGACTATGTCGAATTGCCTGCAGAGAAGCGACTTGAATATGAGTTTGAGTAGATGTCGATGGCTTCTCAAGGTGATTTTTTTCGAACTATATACAATTATACATAATCTACAAATAAAATCTTTATTACTTATATAAATAACGGAATAAAATGCTTGGACCTCCATCTGTTCGCTTTTAAATTCAAAACATTTCGGTATATACAAAAACATGTTGTCTAACTTGGCATACTAATTGAGTTATGACCATTTAGCACATTGTGAAAATCTCGACAGTAAGTACTAATAGCTGCTTTGGTACACTGTTTATGGCACACTTTGTATTTCTGGCTATTCAGTAAATAAATCAAAAAAGTCCATAATCAAAGATAAATATTGCCTTATTTCGTATATACCTGTGTATAATGTAAAACGGAAAGTTTCCGAAAAAATCATATGAATTGTTAGTCTGTTTCTAAGCACATGTTTTGATGGTTCCAATTAATTCCATAAATATTTTTTTATGGACGATTGCCTCATTTAATGTACTTTTTCCATTATTCCGTCTATATAGATTAGATAAGATTTTCGTTTGAGTAACATTCAGTTCGAACCCATTGTGCTCAAGTCTATAAAATGTGTAAGACGTCAAGCCGGTGCGTGACCTGTTTGCTATTAAAGAAAATACACTCATAATATTATTATATTATATTATATTAGATTGGCGAATTTGTTGCGAACTGTTGAGGACCATTTTTAAAACAAAATTGTGTATCAAATACTAAACTAATTAAGTCAAATTTTATGATCCATAAGCCATCAATTAATATTTATCCTCGACTCACATCCCTGCTCATATTAATGTTACTGCAGAGAAAAATATTTAGAATTGTCAATCCTTAGGTAAATAATCAAAAGTCACGTTTTTTAAAATTTTTTATTACATATCCTCACACTTTGATGAGTCTTCATATGTAAATAAAAATACGAATTTTTGTTTATTTTAAGATGAGGTTGAGATAACGTCTTATCTGTCAAAATAGCGTCTTGATTCATGGATTTTCAGATGAAAACAAAAATAAAATATTTAACGGGAAGCTTCTGTGTTTTTCTCTGTTATCGCAAGATTGTATGTAGATTTGAATTATATTATGATTGACAGGTTTAGGTCAAACTTTAATTTTATATGTATCAAACACAATTATTCGTTTGATTATTCCAATCAAAAGCAAAAAAATGTGTCATTAGTCATTACTTAGGGTTTAAAGTCTAAAAAATGGTGTGCAAAAATATATGATTTTAACAAAATAAATTGAATATTAATGATTGTTACTAATATCATGAATAAAAATGTACATATATTATATATATATATATATTTAATGTAAACAAAAAATTGTCAAATATTTGACAAATAATTTTAAAAGGTTTTGAATTAATTTTAGTGCCAATATTATGATTGTCATATTAAAAAGGCTTTGGTATTTCTATGTAAACTTTACACATAGTTAGCATATGCAAAGAGAGGAAACTCAATAAGAATACAATTGGTTGTGTAAATATTGAAAGTGAAGTCTTAAAATAGGAGAAAAGGTTTTAACAGCTGCTAAGTTTTGTTGAAACATAGATGCAAATACGTCAATGAAATTACAATATTTGGAAATGTTTAAATAATCACTTGATATATGTCTCAATAAGTATAGAAACAGTAGATTTTCTTGTATGTTTTTTAACCTTGCATGTAATAAACAATTATTTCGGTAGAATGTTGTTCAAATATATATTTTTAAATTGATCTACATGCAAATGCTCTCTTTTTATATAGAGAAAAATATACAGACTTAAATCTTAAACTTAAAACTGTTCATATGAAAATCGTATTTCATATTTTTTCTCGTTCGAAACTACTCGAAATCCGAAAACATTCCCATGTTAAATGAACATCTCAAGACTCGGGACTCCGAGCGTACAAGATACACACCAATAACCTGCTCACTGCGGTATTTATATATTATAATCAATTTTGATATGCAAAATCTAATCCTTAAAAAACTGAAACAACAGAGACTAGTAAGCTCCCAACCAAATCGAAATATCTGAGCATATCTCTGATACGCTCTTTTAATTAAATACTTAACAAAATGCATGCACAATAATCAATTGTTTCTTCAGAAAAAAATCTTAAAGACGGAGTTTTTCTCCTTATACATGTTTTCCTTTGGCCTAAGGTTCGATTTGACATTGATTTCAGAAAATTTATTGATACGACAATTTAAACTTGCTCAATTGTTGGCACTCTAACATTGTTGATCTGGCCCTCATCTGAAAATATAAATAAACATGATTTTTCGAGTTTTAATAAATATAATAATTAAGTTAATTTAGTTCTATGTCTCCTCAAACATAGGAAGACATGTGAACGAGTAGTTCTGAATGGGACATTGAAATCTAAAAGAGCCAGCAAATGAGGAGCGTCGATAC
>JANSTU010011192.1:0-15518 GCA_027564075.1 Bolitophila hybrida | reverse complement strand
GAGCATTATTATAAAATATTATTATGATGACGCATATCGATCGAACCCCGTGTGTCGTCGCCTTGAGTACCAGTTCGTCCGCCGGGAGCTGTTCAAAATTCACATAGAGCACATAAACATATATAATCTATGGATACTGTATATTTATACTTTAGTAGATTATATAGACATAACGGTACAAATTAGGTTTCTTGTAAATAGAACGATGTACACACATACACACACACACATGGTATAATAATATGCTCATCCAAAATTGAATTGTAATATTTGCAAGCGCAATTATGTATCATATTCAAACTATAGCGCATACGAAAATCTCCCTTGGGCTATTCAAAGAGTCTGTGGATAAGCATATATAGTTTTTGACTTGTCGTTCCGTAATACTGATTTCAATTAGGGATGTTTTATTAGTTTGTAATCGACATATGGGATAGAATCATTTTAGTGGTTTTGATAAATCAATGACAGATTGAGTTTAAATTTAAATTAAGTTAAAATAGAACATTTTTATTCAATTCAATTCAGGCCCGTGGAGTAAAAATACTGGTCCTCTTAGTTTTTATCAATATTCGCTACTTTGACTGACGAAGAAAGGATTAGTTGCAAATCAGTTATTTCAGGTATTGCCACATATGTCAAAGACTATGTGCCTAGGAATTGATGAAAATTATGCTTCAGCACAGGGATACGATAAGTCGAATGGTCCAATGTCGGTTGCTAGTCTGGATTTTCTCTTAACGAGATTGGTCGAATCCTTTGTGGCCTGGTAAAAGAGATGATTAGCTCCTTCTATCATGGACTCCAGTATGGATTCTCCAGCAGAAAACACCATACTGAAACAACTTTTCGATTTCTCTCTTCTTTTTTATAGTCTATTTTGTAGCCTTGACTCCGGGATTCATTCTTTCAAGTCTAGGAACAAACCCAGATTCATTGTCTATAGCAACTGCTCTGAGCTCGTTCTACGATCCGGGTCGTTCATGTTTGTTTTGGCGACCCTATGTTCACCAACAGTTGTCTCTACGATTTTTTGCAGTAGTGCGCAGTCTACGCTTCTCTAGCAGTTCTTCTAATTTCTTGTTAGCCAATTGAGCAAGTTCTCCTTTTCCTTCCGCTTCTTTCCTGAGCTGCGGGAAAAAAACGGTTTGCCATAAACCTCTCTCTTTTCTTCTTTACTGACTGTCTTCTCACTCCCCGAAATGACTGTCTCTTGCGATGGAAATAAGTTTACCTTATTATATATACCATGATCAATAATCTGGTCATCCCTCTCGATCAGATCAATACTCTGTCTACATTTAGAATTGCCTTGTTATCCATTTAGATATTGAGCCGATCCTATACACTACAATTAATTACAGAAATACATTTATTTTTTTGTTGATTGTAAATTCATATGGGAGTCCTATGTTACATATAACCGTTTTATTGTTGTGTTTGTCTATTGTATTATGCTTATGATTGTGTGCAACTGTTAAGTTATCAGGCACACATACCCAGTGGAGCAAGAGCGATTCGTCTGGAACTATATGTTATGTACACACAAATATTAATATGTTGCAATAACTTAATTTAGAGAAAATGCACGTAACCGATTGCCGCAGAATCACTAACAAACACTAAAAGTCTATCTGGATCATCCCAAGAATATGTTCTCACGTATTCACTCACTAAACACTTACACGCGATTATGTCGAAGGATTTAAGCAATTTTGCTCTGTTTTCTATAAAGCGGCCGCGTACGGTATTCTCCTATTCCGCACTATGGCTTTCTTTAATATTTCAACACTAGTTATTTTTTTGACTTTGCTCTCTAAGATGGAACAGATTAAAAAATGCATATGGTTTGCATCTAGTTAGTTCGAGAGCCATTGTGTTGTCACACACGGTAGTATCACCTATATGTTAGGGAAATCAAGTATTTGAGAATTTCACTAGGAAAAGAATGTGCTTTAAGCCACATTTAGTAATAGGAGGTTTTCTTTAAATATCGTAGGGATATTAAAGGGTGTGTAGCGAAAGGTCTAAATGAGATGGCGGTGAGAGCAATATTTCGGGGACTATTTATCCCGTGTATGCTGTATGGTGCAATAGTATTGTATAGTAAGGCTAAGTATCAGAGTATGACAGAACTGAAATCAACCATTACCAGAGTATTGCGATGCTTGTGTGTGGACTATCTCGACTCTCGGTACTCTTAGGAGAACTGCAAGATGCTGTGGACAAAAAAATGAGAGTTAAACGATACTACGGAAGACAGAGAGCCGATACTTTATAACAGGAACGTATACGTACAAACTAGACAATTCTGTATAGCAGAAATGAAGTAAGACACATTGTTTTTATTTAACCATTCTTGGTTAACACGCTCTTTATGGGTCGTTGGCGAGTTCTTGCAAGAACGTCCAAGCGAAATGTTGACGTGCTAAGGGTAGTAGCTTTTAAAATACTACTTACATCGGGCAATGCCGGGCGATTTGATAAGCTTATTTCCTATCATTGTCTTTTTTGCGTTTGTATAGATGTGCGAAAAATTATCGTCAGCATATTCAAAGTCATGGAGATGATTGCAGTCCTCATTAAAAATCGTACTTAGCGCATCCACTGTTTTTAGAAAAGAGTAGTTTTTGGTCCTAATCTGTTTTTAGTCCTCATCTGTGGTAACAAAACAAGAATTGAGCGCAGTAAAGCATTTAAAGTACAAAGCTTTGGGAAATCATCTTTCGAAATGGCGGAAGTAGTGGTTGTGGATGTTAGCTGTGACCGATAGCTCTTTGAATATAAAAAATACATTCTTAGCATACAACCATAGTCTAAGCCCTCTCTCTCTTTCAAGCTATTTATAGGTTTCCTAATATATTTTCTGGTTTAAATAGATGGCACAAATACGATCGAACTAGGTACCCCTAGGCAACATTAACATCCTTATTATAGATGATAACTTATTATAGATGATAACTCACGTCTTCTGGGTTGAGAAACAGTAACCTAGACCACTCTAGCAAACACAACACAAGCAATTCTCTAGAAACAGTTCTCCCAAATCTCAAGTATTGAAAGTGTAGCTTTTCCCTTCTCTAACATCGTAAACAATTGGAAACTAATTATGAACAGTATCTCTATTTGGTAAAACTATGTAAAATGTCCTCAAATATATTCGCTGGTCTTTGTATTTTGTGGACACACAGCAACTTCTTGATCTTGATTGATTTGATCTTTGATCTTTATTGTGCTTTAAATGCGTGCAAAAGATGTGTTTACCGTTTGCACCGGAGGAGGCGGAGGCGGATATTTCTTCTAACTGCCGAATTGCCTTTCCGATCAATTTTTGCTCTCGTCTATTTTGCTCGAAGGTCGAGAATATACTGATGGGCCGGTCATCGGCTAAACCTTCTATTTTTACGAAAATCATTTTAAAATGTTTTTGGGACCAAACACATTTAATGTTCAAAATTTTCATGCAATCTATTACTTGTCTATACAATATACATAGCAGTACTACTATATTTTTATATTAGTCACAAAAAGTATGCCTTTTCTATAAAAATGTTATTAATAAATGAAATGAAATAAATTTGACAAAGTCTATTGTCGTTTCGTTTTTGGTTTTTCGTTTATTCGTTTTTTCCAACATCAGACTGTCACCTAAAGTTGTGGTTATCCATGACTTAGCTCAGTATTTCTACTAAATCTTGTAAGTCAGACCTCCTTTGAAACTAAAAAGTGCTTAAAAAGACATGTTTATCGCCAAATCGTAACAATTGAAAACCAAATCAGCAGCTATTGAAATAAAGGCTAGCAAAATCCCAAGACAAATGCCTTGGTTCGATGTACTGCTTACTTTGATTTCGATGCCGATCAAACGTTCAAGTGTCTTGCTAAATCAGCCTTGTTGAACACATCCAAACCCTTCTAACAAAAACGGACACAATTAAAAAAAATAATTAACATAATACACCAGATATCCATTCTTCTCTCTGCAGCGACTTAAGATTTACTTAAAATTAGCTCAAAAGAAAATGCTTTCCAAATGTCATATAGATTTTAATGTTCATAACCCAAAAAAACGTTTTTTTTCTGGAATAGATAAAAGTTAAGTAAAAAAAAGTCCGACGTGGATTAAAGACCGACAAAGAGAAAACGCTAAAATGCAAAAACATACAAATAACTCGGATAAATGGTCTCACAGATGCCATTGTGCCCGTTATTAGCAATGCCTGACAATAAACAAGTCACTCAAATTCAGTCAACCGATATTATTATTCGCGTATGTGCAAAAAGCTAATAACAATAACAATAAATTGTAGCATATAAACACAGCACACTTAATTTGGTGTCGTTAGAATTGCTGGAGCCACAATAAAACGGTGCTTTAACTGCAGACAATAACACACACACGTCCACACTGGCCAACGGATGGCGACCAAATAATAAAAAAAACATTATAAAACACTAGCATAATATAAATTCTAATTAAATTCACTCACTTGTATTATATTAACTATACCACTAAAATTCCAACTATAGGTATACAAAAAAAAAACGTTGCCAAGTTTTTTTTTAAAACCGCACAATATATATACTTTTATATTACATATTACATAAATTTAATATATTATGTATAGTGTTAATAGTAAAACCAACGAAACGACTATGCCAAACTTTCAACAATGTAAACTCCAAAGTGCAAATGCAATTGTGTATATTATTATGCTCTCTATTCTCAAATCGTACATAAAAACACCCATATATGTATCTATAGAATAGAATATAACCTAAAAAAAATATTCACTCCAACTCCACCACTACACCATTATATCCTTTGTATATTAAAATATTTTTGTGCGGAAAGTGCGCATATATACTCAAATATTTTCGGCATCGCAATTCCAGAAAAGGGTAAGAATTCGCAACCACTAAACCGTGTTCGAGTGTGTTAGAGTGGCGAGCACACAATGTTCCTTTGTGTCAAATGGCATCAGTGTGGTTTTCTCCTATATAACATAATATATAAATGATATATATGAATGATACTGAATGAACTTTTGTTAAATATAATACATACGAGCTAGCATAATATTCTGTGAGTGTGTGTGTTTATATATAATTGCGTATATATAGCATCAACTGCATCGTTATCATATTCCTCGTTGATGAAACCAACGATAAACTTATCATATAAATAATAAACTCGTATATCATGCAGAGTACAGAGATATTTTACAAATGTAGTACATTAATCATTGCTATAGTAAAAAACTGCTTTGCATTTCTATACAATCTGGGAAAATGCCTAATAAATTTACATAATTTCGTTGATAATTCAATATGCAGAGTATAATTTCGATACAAACAAAAAAACCAATGCTATATCGAATAGTGTGGACAAGAATCTGATTATGCAAAGTACGGTAAAAAGGGACAAAACTTTTCCCAAATGGGATATTTTCAAAGGTTTTTGCTTTTGTTACAGATTCGAGGTAGTGGATACGTTACTTTTGCAGAATTGTATTTGGGAGAACACAATAAAATGGCCATACCAATTTATTTTATTTGTCATATAGTGTTCAGCTGATTCTAAAGGCCGAATTACATTTTGGAGAAATTTAGTTTAACCTGGCATTCGCAGTATTTTGGTTTTAGATTTTTACAACAAAATTTCATATATTTTGAATTTGTACCGATTTTGGATTTTTATACAAAAAACGATAAATTTCAGATTCAAACAATATTGAATATGTCCATAGTTTTTGATTGATTAGATTGATTTAGAGGATAAGACTTCAGTTTTTAAATGTTGAAAAAAATTTATATTTTTCGATTTTGGTATGGCAAGGATTTTCGGAGAATTGGTTGGTGTGGAGCTTTTTTATATCTTTTTAAAGAGTTTAACCATTTTTTCCATTTTATTATTTTCTTGTTGCTTAAGTCATGTGATATGTTGAAAATACGTTTTTTTTTCATAAATTGATTACTATACTTGTGAAGAATATGTTGATAAATTGTTTTTTCAATATTTGTAGACATTGAAATGTTACAGAAGTTAAAACTTTAGAACTTTTTTCTATATATATATATCAAAAAGGTTTGAACGATGGCTTCAACTAAATTTTTAGCCGTTTATTTTCGTGACAAAGTAAACATAACAAAATAAAATTGTATTTGTTTCGAATTTTCAGTAAGGTAATGAATTTGGACTAACACTTTTCAATAAAAATTCAACTTATTTACTGAATTTGAATATAATTAGAAAGCCCAGACTTTATGGACTTTCCAGTTAAAAAAACGATGTTTAGAGGTTTGATAAGAAATTGTATCCGCAATACAACACTTAAAACACGCAGTTCACATATCTCAAAATATATTTCTTTATTATTAAATACAAAATAATTTGTAATGCTTTTTGATTTTGAGCTTTATGGGTTTTGTGAATTATGAGCATTAAGAGATCCCATAACTCTTAATGCTCATAAATCACAAAATCCATAAATCTCAAAATCAAAAAGCATTACAAACATTGTTAAAAATATAAAAATCACGATTTTTTAACAGTAAAAATTCACCACATTTGTTAGGCAAATTTATCCAATTTATCCAAATTAGAATGTATACAGTAAAAATGTACTGATTTTATTTTTTTATTTATTTTATTATTATATGGTATGGTATTATATTATATGGTATGGTATGGTAAATGGTATATGGCCATTTAGCCGAATGCCGTTTAGCCGAATGCTGTTTGACCGAATGCGCTCGGGATATAAAGTCAGGATTACTTAAGATTATTTACACATTATTTTTTTATTAACATGTGCTTTGTGTTGAAATAATAAAAAATCGCGCTTGTGCGATTTCTACTCAAGATTTGTTATTATTTGTCCAATGGCTTTCGGCCAAACGGCGTTGGGCTAAACGGGGTACATTCATTCAAAATTTAAAATTTTTGATTTGAATCTAAAATGCCAAAAAACGCCATAAAAACATTTGAGTACCAAAATATATAAATGAGCATCCAAAATCTGTTAAATCTTTAAAATACATACACAACTGAAAATGCCAACATCAAATGCCCTAATTTAATTTCAAATTACCCCGGAAGCCACTTTAAAATGTATATTTATATATTGAATACATAACAAAAACAATATAAATTTTAAATTAATTTCTATTCTTGTCCTTTAATTTTTTCAGCACTTGAATAATTTGCTGGAGCACTACTTGGAGCCACTGAAGCGCGAAACGTTCTTGTCAAACGCCGAGATTACGGCCCTCTTTGGCAACATTCAGGAGATTGTAACGTTCCAACGTCAATTTATGCAGAACCTCGAGGAAGCCCTCGAACTTGAGCCAGACTTTCATAAGTTCGATCACTCCAGTCAGTTTAAGGTAATTTCAAACAATTTTATAATTTTTTTCTTTTTCTATAATCGTGTACCAATGCGACAATGCAGCCGACGGAATGTAAAAATGTTTGTCGCGTCACTACGTTGCTGACGTGCGCCCAGAGTATTAAGCATTATAGGCACATACTTGTGGCTGCCGAGCACGTACACATAACCTCAATTCATTGCAGTAGAAAAACTTTTGATTATAATCTACGGAAACCTGCAATCGCTCAACTCCAAAACGCCCGACTATTTGAGAGAAAATCTTTGTGCCATTTTTCGCATGTGGTAAATTGAGTTTTTGTTGGAGTTTTCTAGATGTGTCGATGATGGCTGAACATTTTTGCAAAATAAGATATTGCCTATATAATATATATATATACATTTCTGTGTGTATGGCTAGAATAACTTTTTGTGCCCTCCACCTTGCTTGTGCACAATATGACAAAACTAGGTCAAACTAGTTTGAGCCCGAGCGCACAAACGACGGCACATCGGCGGCGGGCGGCAACGGATGTGACGACATTACATTTTTCTAGAGTTTCCTTCCGGGCGTTCGCGCACGGTTACCGGTTTGCGCATTGTTGTTTGATGCGTTCATAAATTGTCGGTATAGATTTATACTTCTATATAAATAACTCTTTTATATTATTACGAAGTCTCTAGCAGACTACCTTGTACTTAAAGAATTTAATGTGTTAATTCAACTATTGTTTGTTTACTTCTTCTTCTTTAGAATGTACTTTTCTCAATCGGATCAGCATTCTTGTTCTACGTGAACTACTTCAAACTGTACTCATCGTTCTGCGCCAGCCACAGCAAAGCCCAAAAAGTACTGCATCCAAGTAAGTATACCTCTTTATATACTATTTCCGCAATGTAAATATCGGTAATTAATTCCAAATAACTACAAGAAGCATAAACTTGCAATTTAACTAAAAAACATAATTTTAGGGGTATATGGTATATAATATACTGTATATAACATACAACTTAAGTTCCTCAACTCAATAAGAAGCAGTTTAAGTGAAAAAGTGTGAGTCAAAGTTTATGAACTTATAATGTTAATGGAAAACTTGTAATTTGATGGGCTCCTATTATCTTTCTCTATTGACTTTAAGATTGTGCAAACAATATTATTTATAAAGCGTTCTTATTATAGATGAAAAGCTTACAATATATAAGTTTTTCTTTTTCCACAATAATCAGAGGATTCTTGTTTTTTTTTGTTATTTTGTATGGGAGCGCTGAACAATTACTCTCGGACTCTAGTTATAAAGAATTATATGCTCGGAATTTGTAAATATAAGATTGGATAGAAATCGAGTATCCGACTAAATACCGAGTATGAACCAGAGAAATGATAGTTCTGTGAATTTTCTTGATGATGACATTTACTTATTTTTAATGTGTGCTATTATTTCAAAATTTATATTCGAGATATTGTGTATTATTAAAAATAAATATTGTCTACTGTTCGTGTAAGTCCAGTGATATCCTCTTCGTATAACTTTACCGTTATAGTTATTTCATTTAAACTGTTCTTCATTTGAGCTCAGTTATGGTTTTACTTTGACTGAGCATTTAAAATAATATCGACATATCGCAGAAAAAACACATCAAACATTAAGAACATCCGCCTTCGCTTTAGTCGAAAATTATAGTGACACGAAAAATCACATGCAGCGTCTATGTCAAATGTATGACTTTTGCATTTGACAGTAACTGTCAGACTCTCAGCTGTTAAACTTGGTATTTTCAGATGAAAAAACCTTTTGTGTAGAGCAAAAAGGGCGAACTAACAATCCAGGATTGGTTGTCTTCTGCATGAGTGCTGCCTTCAAGCGGTCCTGTTGTTATCAGTACAGGTCCGAATTGAGCGTTTAGCCATAGGGGAGCAATCCCACCAAACACACAGCAGAACCTTCCTGGCCGTCAATCCGGGCTTGGCCACCGTCTGGGCCGCTTAACCAACGGGTCGATTTTGTTGCGATTCAGCAGCGATTCGCATGCGTCGATACGGTCAAAGATACATCTAGCTTCTTTGTGAATCCACGCTTCTTCAAATGGTTTATAACGGGTTGATGAATTTTATTGGCGGCTTGAGATGCATTTTTGCCTTTGTCGTAGTAGTACTGTAAAATATGTTGGATTTTCTATTTATTTTGCTCCATGTTTGCGACGCTATAACTCACGAACGACTGAACCAAACAACAACAAAGCGCGTGTGTTAGCGCGTTAAGACCTTTAAAACAAGATATAGCATGACCCGATGCGATGAATACAACTAGAACTACGCGCTTGCAACGACACTCTATTATATACATTCTTGTTTATGATATTATTTTTATCTATATATAGTATATTTGTAAATATAGTTAAACGTTAAAAAGACGATGTAGCGCATGCGCACGTGTGTTTCTCTGGGAACACGCTGCGTGAATATTCAACTCATTTAGAATAAGGATCCTTCGAAATGTCTGAGCTTCTCCGAGGAGGCAGATGAATTCCAACGCCTAAGTTATGTGGAGTATTTCGAAAAATATATGGTAAACGTTATTTAAGAACAAAATTAATATTTACAAGAGAGAATTATAAATAAAAAAATAAAAATAAAATATATTCTGTCGCCGAACTACCCTCTGATCCAAATAATACAGAGGTTTTTTAAAAAGTCAACGGGAAAACCCCTACTGACCGTTTATTTATTAATGTTAATAAAAAAATGCTCATCACTAAGTGAGGACATTTACCTCACAAATAGCGACTGCATACATCGTTTACATGTTTACAAAATACATTTAGTGGTGTAAATAAATAAACAAAATGTGTAAATAAAAACCAGACAGAGTATACAAGAGGGAAAGGGACAGATTGAAGATTATCTGAAGAGGAGCAGCAAGAGACTCAGCACATTTCTTCAAAAACAATGGTGGAATAACGTCAGGTACTTTGCCCTTATTCAAATGAATGCTCAAAAGGGATTTTAAGACTTCAATGAGTGTAAAGGACATAGAGCTCAGATCAACACCTTCAGAAACTCCAAAAGATTGATCCGAGGTATTGGCCATCTGAGACTCAGTTTCGTTATCAGAAATGTAAACACAAATTACCAAACATTTCGCATATGTCCTCGATATTAGAAGATTTCGCACCATCAAACCTCATCATTGAAGTAAAATCTTCAGTCTTTTTCTTAGTGTGCACATGAGACCAGATGATGTGAGATGATTTCTTGCCGTAAGTCAGAATGAAAAAAACATGTAGAATGAATCCACAATTGATTTTAATATAGTACAAAAAAATTAAATTATACTTCTGGCATTGGTACTTCTAATAAAAGTTTTTAATATTAAAGCAAATTCAAAACATAAAAATTATTATTCTTATTATTAAATAATTGTACACGCATAAAATTTAAAAAAATCCTCAAACATATTTATTAATTCAAATATGACAACCTATTATTCAATAATTGTTCATTTATCATTTTAAAATTTCTCAGTTATAGTATGATTTTAGACAAATATAAATAAGTACAAATCGGTTATATAATATTATTAAGATATCTAAGAACTACAAAAGGAATCGACTTAAGGGATTCTTTGTAAATTAAATATTTTTCTTGATTAAATTAAAAAAATACATTGAAAAAGGTATGCATTTTTGAAGGCTAAAAATGTAAAGTGCCGAAACTATGAATTTAATTATCATTTGGTGTACAATTTTGAAATATAGATTCTATATAATTAAAAAAAATAAAATTGACCTCAGATATTCTTATTACTTAATTTTTATATTTTTTTAATCCATCCTTCCGTTAATGCTTACTTTAATTGTTCAAGTATATTTCAAAAATTATATTTATTATTTCATAATTGGGCGGGGTTGAGCAATGGTACAAAAGCCATTCTCCAACAATTTGGGCATTCTGTCGAAGAATTTTAATGTATCAGTAGATTTATTGAAGTTGTTTTTAAAAATCTCTAGATAGGGCATTGTTTAATATGCCATTAATAAACTCCAATTTCACAAGCCAAGCTTCCGAAAAATAGACCCAAACCATCACGGAACCCACCTTGTATTACAGTTGAATGCAGATGTTTTGTATTGAGAATCATTGTTCGGTTTTATCCACACGTTTACCCGTCCATCGGATCCGAAAATATTCAACTTACTCTCATACATTAAAAAAATATGTTTACAAAACGAGTCACCACCTGACGGTTTGTCTCAGAAATTAATGATTTTTCGTGCGATTCGCCCAATGAACATGGATATTTACAGTTCGGTGGCTTGTTTTGGAGGATACGACTTTCTGGCAACCTCAACAGTTTGAGAGCAGACATTCTAGAATATGTAGACACTTTTCTCATAATAATTGCTTAATTTAATTGCTTAATTTTTGATCTTTTAAATCGTTTATTATTGTTGAGAATTGTACTTTTTGGTATTTTCAGTAAAAATACAATCTCTCGCACAAGTTTGCCATATAATTTTATATAACGAATTGTCGTTGATCAAATGTAGTGTCTTTACTGGGTCTACTTTCAAAGAAATTAACCTCCTTCCAACTAAATTTCGGTTTCGAATATTCGCGAATTTCAAACATTTGGAAAACACATTTAAAAAATCATTTTTTCAGTTTGAAACTTTTTAGGATATTTGTTTATTGAACTACTAGGTACAAATACAATAATTATGTTAATTATATTTTTGTGACCCTATAAATGGCCTCTTTTTCGATGCCATCTATTTTCTGCCCTTAGGAGTGCCTAAAAGAGAAAAAAATTGTATTAGTACTAAGGAGTGTACCGAATGAAATTGTTCATCCAAAAGTTCGTAATAAAATGTATATTAAATGTTTTTATAAACATACAAATATTTTTTATTGTTTTATTGTTTGTTTGTTTATTTAATAAGGAAGCAGGATTGGCGTCTTTTGGAACAAAGTCCACGTTGTTGTTCTGCAGGAATTCCGTTGTGTGTTTTGCGTAGTGAGAACTAGCTAAGTCTGGCCAAATGAACGCGGGACCATTATGTCAAAAGTCGTTTCTGCAAGCATTATTTAATATACATTTCTTTGTTCACTGTGCCTTTTGTGATAAATGTCTTACTGCGTTGACCACACTGACAAATTTCTTGCCAAACCAAATATTTTTCGCCAAATTTGTCAACCCTAATATAAGTCTCAGCTTTAGGAAGGATTTCGAATCGAAACTTTAAGTAAAATTGTGGCCCAGCTAAAGTTGCAAAATCGGGTTTTACGTAAGTTTCATCGTCCAAAACAAGACACGCATTTTTTCATATAAAATTTTGTACATTTTGATCTTCGTATTGCCTTTTTTTGTTTCTCATTATGTTTTGCCATTTTCTGTTTCTTGAAAGTTTTCATGTTATTCGTTTTTTCACACGTTGCACCATTGTTGCACTGGTTTAGCATTTTTTTGCCACATCTCGTACAGAGGTTTCCCTCTAATTTAAGATTGTGTTGACGATCTTTTTCTCTAATTTAGAGTTCCGATCCAACGTAAGGGTCTCGTTGTACCGTTTTATCACCCTTCCTACTGTGTGGTAACTCACTCCAACATCTTTTGCTATCATCCTATAGCAGCGTTTATCATTTTATAAATATTTGCGCACAATTTCTTGACGCTGTGATTTGTGAATTAATCATTTTTGTTTTAAAGAAGCCCCAAAGCTGTCAATTGTTGATATGTTCAACAGTATTTATTAACCTATAATTTGGTTACTATGGTTTCGCGCCTAGTATGCGCATTTAATTTTAATTTTAGCGTTGAACAATTTAATTCGGTACACTCCTTAATTGTGTCGAAATTACGATCGAACTATGACACCCCTCGGCAACATTAACATCCTTCCTATGGATCATGCCAAATCCGAGAAAATAAAAATGTTGTGATGAAAAATTTCGTATTTGTACCTAATTTCAATATAACGCCGCTGGATAAAATATAAGCAACCACTGCGCCATCACTATACCATTATGTTGATATGATAATAAAATTATAATCACGAATAAAAATGGTGGATTTCTTTTTAAATTTCATTTTGTTCATTCTTAAAAGGTTGATAGTGGTTTTAGACTCAAAAACGTAGTACTACAAAATTATCAGGGACTAAATTTTAACATTTTTTAAAATATCAAGCTGCGCCCCATAAAGTGCAATTTTGCATTATTTGCAAATATATTATTTTTGTATGTTATGTGTTTTTCAATTTATAAAATTTTACAATTTCTAGAAAGAGCATTGGTTTTGTCTTCTTCTAATCTATGCAAATTTAAATCACATAATCTCTTTTGTTTTTCCAGCAAAAAATGCTAACAGCAAAGCTGCTATAATATAAATCGACCTTTAACTAGAACTTTTTTCGAAATTAAAACAAAACTAGTGATGAGTATTCAAAATTTTTTATTGAAATTTATAGAACCAAAACCAATTGTCGTATTATTATTATTATTATTAATGTTTTTTTTTAAACAGTTTATTAAAAGCAATTGGCGCAGAATTCAACTCTGCACCTCTTCAGGGTTTGAGGACGTTAAATTTCAGTAAAACTTGTATTTTAGTTGAGTGTGTTGAAAGGTATTTAAATAACCTAAAATAATATAAATAAAAACCGATATTCCTTATAGGATTTATAGGTAAAAATGTTTGTTTATATATTTGCAAAAAACTGGGGCGAGAAAAAAGGGGTCAAACACATAAGGTTCGTGCTATTCAAGGGTGAGAGGCTCTTACATTTAGTTAACGTTAAATAAAATTAGGGAGGTTATTTTTAAACGTTAAAGGTAAAATCTATAGGTGAGTTCATCAAAATTTTGTACCCTTTAAAAAGTGGGCTAAAATAAAAATATTTTGTTAGGCTCTGGATTTCCATTAACGACGATGTATTCCCGAAGAATATTTTGTGTGCCTTACTGAACTAAATTATTTTTTTTAACTTTGTTAAATTTTTAACCATCTTCCTCTATTTACATAATAATGTTTTATCTTTTCTATATTTCAAATGTTTTATTATTATTTGGGTATAGGTTTTATACATTTGAATTGATACCAAACCATCTTAAAATCCTGTTACTAAATTTTTATCAATACACCTTTTTCAACAATTTTTAATACTTGTTTCATTGTATTTCCATCCTTTCCGGATTATAGACACCATATGGCAAAACACTGCAATAAGATACCTCCCTGTGAGCATCCTTACACCACTTTTACTTGTATGCTGATTCGTTTGGAGTCACATCCAATTGTTCGAATGCTATTAATCGTTGACAGTCATGCCATCTATTCCGAATCTAATGGTCCCCTTCCTGTGACCGACATTTCAATGTATTAAAAGCTCTCTCTCTCTCTCTCTCTAGATGTCTTGTGGTAGCAAGTCACCAAAAATATTTTATGTATTTGTAACTGGGTATTTTCTCGTACTCGCCATGATCCAACAAATCCCGAATATGTCCTGGAACCTCTGTATAACAAGTTTTTTGAATTGAAAAGGCTTCTTTTCAATACTCTTCACTGCATTAAGAAAAGTTGATTTCCCCGATAAGTATGCATGTTGAATCTGCTACAAGGGTTTTTCGTGTACTGGAATAATATCTATGAGAAATCTGTCAAACAGTATTTTAAGTACAAGCTATGTTAGACTAATTAGGCAAAAAAAGTTTGCCGAGTTTTAATTACCTTGCCAAGTTTTAGTGCCAACTAGATCTGAAGATCTTAAAGATTGTCTCGAGTTGATTTTGACTGAGTTCCAGCAATGTTGTGAGTTCTTGATGCTCTTGTTAAAATAGTAAGTGCGTTGGTTGGCTTTTAATAAATATTGTTAAAAGAAACCTGCAATACTTTTAAAGACTTACAACCTATATACGAGTATGTATATGTTATTTTGTACATTTAAATATTTAAATATATTAAATATACATAGACAATATGTATAATTGTATATTGTACATAAATGACGTGTTCAAACCCATATCACCAATATAACCATCACTCCCCAAAATTGGTTTACTTGGTGCGTCACTTAACACATGTATTAGTGTCATGCCGCGTGCACCCCAAAATGAGCTTTTCTTTTATTCTAATATTTTCTACACATTTA
>JANSTU010011181.1:0-15522 GCA_027564075.1 Bolitophila hybrida | reverse complement strand
CTCTCGCCACTGCTATTTATCGCAGTATTAGATGACGTCCTTGTAGAGGCGTTGAGCACTAGTGGTCGCGGCATTCACTGGGGCCTGTACGACCACCTTCAGGACCTTGAATACGCTGACGATGGCTTGCTTTTTAGCACATCGTCACGAAGATGTCGACTCAATGCTGCAGAATCTTGCGATTTGCGCAACTTTGTTGCTGATGCCCTATGTATATATATATTCAAATGCTTATAATACAAATAGAGAGCAAATGATTAATCTGATCAAAACTAAATATTTTATATTGTACGTATTTTAGATTTTATTTTCAAACACAGATCCTTTTATAAACTACAATGCAATTGTCAGAGTTATCCATACTAAGTAAGCAGGTCATAACCCACTCGAGGTTATTTACATGTTCAAACTGTGGATTGGTTGGCATAGGATCTGTAACAATTCCACAGTCTTCTTTTGGTCCAATTATAATAATATGATTTCCGTTATAAGCATTTACGTACTCGTTAAATGCTTTTCTGTTGTTGAAATAACAAAACAATAGTGCAAAATCGACCACAAATCTTTCATTAACTTCAGAGTAAGTTAGAAAATCACTGACTGGTGCACATTTATCCAAAAATTCGCTTGTTATTCGCTCACTTGTAAAATTCAATCGAATAAAGGTTTTAGGAGAGTACACTGATGTCCACCAAGATTTGTCTAGTTCGAGTCCAGAAAACGCAATACCTGTAAAACATATATATTTTATAACATTAATTCAACATTTTTTATTAACGCAAAAATACCTGCAGATTCTTGAATTAGCCATTCTAGGATTCCTGAACCACAACCAATGCTAAGCACGTTAGAAATGTCGTTTTTTACTAGAACTTTTCGAATCTCTTCTAAACAACTCTCCGATGGCCATGCCCATAAGAACCGAGATGTTTCCTTAAGAGGGTACTTGGTAGCAAGAACAAGTATTTTACGCCATTCCCTTTTTTGTGCGAAGTGACAAAGTTTTTCTTCAAACGATTTTCGCTTCGGCGTTAAACACAGGCTCATTTCTTAACTCTTTAGAAAAAAAAACACTGCCACTGCACTTGCAAACGCAACGGAATAATGGATTGAACATTGCTTATTCTCTACAAACAGTATACACTATTTTTGGCATGATTTCAACGACATGTCTTTTATTCGCATGTGTAACTCAAGAGCAACTATATTTAGTTCGATTTACACATGCGGAAATGAATTTTGAAAATTTGATTGATTGACGTACGCATCTGCAGCATAAAATTTAAAGTACAATAGATTACAATACATTAAGATAAAATTATAAATAGACAAAAAAAAGAAATTGTTCAAGTTTTTTTATTTCATCGTAAAGACTTGAGATAATCTTTACAATTCCAGATCATTAATAACTGCTTTGGTAACAAATGAATAGATTCCCATCTCCTCAAGTTCAATTATTTCCTTTTTTAGAGATGAACCAGCATTTCTTTTGACGAGCTGTTAAAATTATTTTTAGTCAAAAAAGCGAAGGTTTATATAATTATACATTATATATACCTGAATAATATTTCTCTTTTGCTCGTCTCTGGCAAATGCTATGAAAACAGCTGCCATGTGGATTCGATCAAGTCGAATGCAATTTTCAGCCAATTCAAGCAAATTAAATTTAAAACTTAGAGGGCAAGACTGAAATGTTTGTTATTTTTTTTAATTTCGAATTTTATAAGATAAACACATATATTTACCTGCAGTAGAAATAATGTTTTACACAAATTTGCCTCCTGGTCAAACGAACGAGTTTTGTTTGCATTTTTAAGTGGTGCTTTAATTACATATTCCCAAGCTAAAACTAGACCATCGATTCGCAGTAGTGATTTTTTAGTGGATAGCAATTCTACAAGAGACTGCAATTGTTTGAGCTAGTAAACAGAAAACAATTATTATGAAGTCAATAATAAAATTAAATTATATTAATATACCATGTTTAAGTTGACCATCTGCTTTAGTACTCCGTTCCAAATTTGAGCCTCGTAAATGTCGAAACCAACGCAAATGAACGTAATCACTTCAAGTGCCTTAGGGTTTTTCGAATGTAATGACCATACCTTCTTAAGTATACTCAGCTTATCATAATCGGCAAATTTTTCTATTGAAAACTTATAGCCTAGCTGCTTAAGGTAATGTACACATTTTAGCACAACATACTGCTCTTGATTAACCAGTTCCATGTATGACGAATTGGTTTCATCGATTAGTTTAATGAAACACTCAAATACCTGTAATTGTTTGCTCGTGTGAACGGATCTATAATTTATTACAGATTTTATTTGTTATATTTAATTAATTGTAAATATTTTTACCCGTTCACTGGAAACAAATGTGAAATCAAAAAGTGAGTAGACTTCTCTGGAGCCCAGGTGCTAAGTATGTAATGAGCACGGATTACAAATTCATCACTAATGCAAGAGTCCTCAGATGAAAGAGAAGTGTTAAGATCCTCATAGAAAGTTTCATCTAATTCGGAAGACTCATTTTCAACAGTGAAAGCAAGCCACTTCTGAAGCATAGTAAATTGAATATCGGTGAAGTTTAATTGATGCAATTCAGCAATCTCTTGGGCAACCTATAATTTCAATTCATTATACCTGTATAAATATGTAAATATTAAATAAACAATAAACCTTATTAATGTCAGGTTTCTGTGGCTTGAGAATGCATTCATGTGCATAAAGAGCATTAATAAGTTCTTTGGGGTTTTCTACCAGTTGAATTAGTTTTTCATCGGCAAGACCATACAAATGTAAAAGGTGCTGTGTTTTAAACATAGGATATTTTCGTTTGATTTTATTGCAAATTTCATTGGCCGAACTGCTTTTAATCAAAGCAAGATCTGTACTGCGATTAATTGAAAACTTGTAGCATTCATAGGCCGCTTGAACTTGATCGGCTCCTTCGGGAGCATGGTTAGCCACGAAATAAAGAAGAAATAATACTTTTGATAGGTCCGTCATATGTTTCGTCAATCTAAGAATCTAATATAAAATTAATTATTTATATTCGTTATATGCCATTTTTGCTCATCTCACTGATTCCAAAAATGCGTTATTAATAGGCTGCAAGTTCCATACTTCAACATCATTGTCCAAATTGATTTTATATTCAGAAATACATTTCTTAACCGCAGACATACAGAAATAATCCTGACTTTCCATTATCTCTGCTGTTGATGCAACGCCTTTCATTGCCAAATGTAATTTAATTAACGGAAACCATTGGGCACAGGTTTCCACGCTGAGTTCATCATCTGAAAATAAAATAAAAATTAAGAATACTTTAATAATGATATTGCGTCTATTAATAACTAACCCAAAACATTATTTAATGGTTCTTGCACGATCAATTTAAACGGAAAACGATATTTTGATATTTTAGGAAGTATACCAACTTCGTGTTGTGACTTTAACCAGCAATCCATTTCAGCCTGTCCAATACGATTTCGACGCTTTGTTATCATTTTATGCTTTAAAAAAAGCAACATATTGCTCCAGAGACGTTTCTCATCGGGTAAAGCGTTTATGTACACTAGAATATCAATAACACACAAGTAAAGCTCGTAAAAATAGTAATTAATTGATTCTAGAAACTGATTAAGCTTCTTGGCTAGCAACTCAGTCAAATTGATTTCGTTTATATACGGTTGGCACAAATTCTTAATGTCTTGAATTGATGATTTAATAATTAACTCTTCCTTTCCAAAGGCATCTGTAGAAACTTCAAATTGCAGTTCTTGTAAACTTAGGATTGTTAAAACCTGTGACACCAAAACCTCTTGATAGTTCCAATTGAAATCTGAACTCATTCGCTCAAGTAGATGTACATCAAGAACTTTATTCTTTAGCTCTCCTGTAAGCTGCTCAATAGACGAAAATTCCAGAGAAGACTTAGTTTTTAGTGATGGATCATGTTTACAAAGTTCCGTATAATAGGAATACTTCATTCGACTAAAAAATATCACTAATTTAAAAATTAAAACATTAAAATTATCAAAAAAATCTACCTTCCTCGCTCAGCTGTAATCTGATGAATATCGCCAGTAGATATATTGTAGATTTCCAGTAATGTTAGATAGTTAATTTTCATGTGACCACTCTTAAGTTCGTTTGCCAGATAACTAAGACAATCTCGAGGTTTTTTGTCTGATGATAACACAGCGAGAACATCTAAACAAAAAAAAACATTTGGTAAAACAATTTCAAGAATTTCAAAGTACAATTCAAAGTACCTATGAAATCTGGTTCGAGCTGCGATAAGGAATACTTAAGGATTTTTTTGTGTAGTACTGTCACAAAAGAGTCCGATATAATACATGTCGCATTCATTTGATGCTTCACAATGTACTGAACAATTGTAAATGCAACTGAATGATGTTTTATTTTAACCAAATGGTCCAAAGCGGCAAAGAAATCTATTTTTGCCCTGAAATAATTATAAGTTATATTCAATATTATATAAATAAAAAAAAACTACTCTTCAATTGTATCCAAAAAATTGCTAGTAAACTTTTGCAGACGAGTGAATGGCGGACAAGCAAGATCGAGTAAAGAGAGCATTCGCAAAGCATGTGATACGCACCGAACAACTGGCTCTGGATTAGAATGGGGCTACTCACAAAAGAAATAAAAATATAAATTATAAGGATATCGACAACAAAAATCAAAATATACCTTAACTACAGTAATCTCAGATGAAACTATCTCGAATATTGACATAGACTCTCTGCGCTTCTCAATGTTCTTGACATCATCTTTATTAATTTGTTTCATTAGGTTGCCGAGAACTTGCTTGTCTAGATCTTTGTTGTCTCGGAAGTAAGTGTCAATTTCAATAAGACTGTAAAAATCATTTCCGATACGTGACCAACTAATTAGTTCCTTGATTTCAAGATAGTCGACATTGCTCTCTACCATAGCTTCTTGTAAAAGTCTATAGGCTATAGGATGCGACATTGGCAACTCAGAATCACTTTTACCTGTTAATGATAATTTAATATGTGAAACCAATAAAATTGTATAATATAAATGTAATTACCAACTTGCAGAGCCTCTGCTTGTTGTACAAGTAATAATGATGCCAAATCGACATAATAATTGCAGTTGCTTCGATCAACTGAGTACAGTTCAAGAACGAGCTTAGAAATGGCACAAGAGAAGTGCACATTATTGAATTGTCGGAGTAATTCGATGATTGCAATCATCTTTTCAACATCGAGTGCCTTGGCTAGCAGTATTATGTCGTTCCAGGCTTTTTGTAGAAACATCGTTTCATGGTTCTTAAGGTTATCGGACAAAAAAACAATTCCTCGTTGTAGATATTCAATTTTTTTATGGGAAACCTTAAATGCATCAAGAGATACTTCTAATTCAAACTGATGATTAAGAATCTGTACGCAAGTGATATCGTTCAAATTCAGTTTGCTTTTAATGTCCATTCGTTCCTTGAGGCATTTCAAAAACTCGATGAGATTATCGATATTTGATTGCTTTTCGACAGGATCGTTCATCATTGACTAAAATAAAATAAACAAAAATATTATTTAATCTACATATTTATAGATACACTTTTAACTTACAGCAACCATATTCAATAAACTATCGCAACATTCCTTGCAATTGGCGTCATCTAAACTGTCTACAAATTGTAGGGCTTTATCAACTGTACTTTCTTTGGCCAGTTGGTAGGCACAGTATAAGTAAATACTTCTTTTCTGGCTTGGATCTGTCTTGACAAGGATCTTAATATCATCATTCATTTCAGGCAACCCAACTTTTATTATGCGACATGCCAACTTCATAAGATTTCCTGTTGAGTCCGCTGACCATCCATATTTGACGTTCATTATTTTTATTGACTGCCGTTCGTACTCCAAGCAAATATCTGCAGCAAGAGGATGGCTTGACTGGCTGTATCTAAATAGCGGATTGAGTTCATTCGACCAAGGCACTGGCGCTGCCTGCAAATGATTAAAATAATACATTTTTACAGTTTTCAATGATATAGAGCAAATCATTTATAATAGAATGATTACCTTAAGCACTAACAGAGCACATATTAACTTTTCTTCTTCATTGTGTAAAAGTTCAATACAGGCTACGGCTCTTTCCTGCCAAAGACTAATACTCTTTCGGTTTTTCACCAAAAAATGAATATATCTGTAATATAAAATTCATAAAAATGAATGTGAACACAAATTATAATAAAATATACGCAAACCTTATTATTGCTTCCACTGGACTTAAGCCTCGCTCAATGAAAATTGGATATAGGAAATCATTGGTCATTTTACGTAAATTGCTTAAATTCACTTTCTGTAGAATGCAAAAGGCTGTATTTTCAATGGAATCCTAAAATTATAAAATTACGATATTTATTTGACTATTATATAATAAATAATGAAAACGTACATTCATATAATCATCAAGTGTAAGTGTAAGATTGTAACTCTTTTTCAATATGGACAAATCTTGCAATACATTTATGATTGACTGGATTTTTGCGATATTTGCCTCGAACTGCCGTTGAAAATCTCTACAACATAAGCAGAAATTAAAAATTATCTATGATAACCAACAAAACGTGGTTTTGCTTACGAAAACAAATATGTTATCTCTGAAAATATTGTTAGAATATTGGTACTAAACTCCAAGCCAATTTCCGGCCAATGCTTTGAAAACTGAAGATATCTTGTTTTCTGTATTGACCATTCAACGAGAAAGGAAGTTGTGTTTGGATGCGTCTGTGAAATTGCAGGCACGAAATGCTTTAGCCATTGTATAATGTTAAATGGATCAGTATTATTCGGGATCGAATTCAAAATATTAATAATCTTATTAAGGTCCATTAATGGTATAATGCATGATGAGTGATGTTTCCATATTACACATGCAATCGACATGTCCTGTAACAAATCATTTATTTTTATATAAACTATACTTTTTTTTTTGTCTATTTTACATACCGATTTCAACATGCTGGTAACAATTTTTAATAAGTTTGGACTGTAGACAAACTTTTGCCATTCCCAGTTACACTCATATGGATCGATGAGCTGTAGAGTTTCAAAACGTGCCAAATGTTCTTTTATTTCATCGTATTCGTTTTGAAAATTCTAAGAAATAAATAATTATTTAATTTTATATATACAATATACAAATTAGATACTCTTATTATAAATTCTATATACTTACATCAAATTTTAAATTATCTATAAGGAAGTTTAGGAAACGTTTCATAGTATAACGATCTGCGATGTCAATGAAACGCAGTGTTATAAGAAACTCAGTGTTTGTTATAAGTTTTGCTAAATCGAGCAAATCTTCGAATTTCTTTTGTAAAATTGATTGATTTTCCTAAAAATTAATTACTGTATGTATTTCAAATAGATAATTTGTTAAATGTACCAATTTACCTGATTTATTGTGCCAATTTCAATTAGTAGTCTTTTAGCCTTTGCCTCGTACACTGACTGCAGACTGAGGTTAAATTGAACAGCAAAGTCCTCTGCTTCTTCTAAGTGTCCTTTATGTATTAACTTTTTTAATCGCTCCGAGGGCTGGGTCTCTGAGATTATTTTCATCTCAACTTGTTGGACAACATCTGTGTCACAGAGATTACCGTACAGATAGTACATGTTAACTGAAGATTTGGCCTGACGAATTAACCATGTGTTATCGGGCATCGATAATTCATAAGTACACTTCATGGCTACAAATGTATTAATGTATAGTCAAAATTAAAAATAATATATATGTTATGAAACATACATGGAAATTCAATTATTTTCATAGATCTACAGGCCAGTTTGTTTGGTTTGGTGAGTATTAGAAGTTCTAGTTCAGAATTGTTACTTCCGATTATTACTAATTCATCTATGAGATACTCAAATATAGGAATTAGACAAAGTACTTTCGTAACGGAACAAATCTCAAAAATCTGACCACAGGTACTCAATGCAATACTAAAAAGAAATTCCATTATTTGCTTAGTAATTTCATAACTAAATAATTATATACATAAACTGATCAACATTGTAAATACACTTAATGCCGCCAATATGACTGGAAATTTTGACTCGGCAACTATCGGAGCCATTCTGAAAATGGATAAATCGTTCATCAGCAATAATGGTTTGTATGCTATTCTTGTTCGACATTAATTGCGATGATTGTTCTTCTCCATTTGATATAATTGGGCAGAAAGCAGAGACACTGTTTACAATTTTCAATGCAAATAGCTGATCAAGTACAACATTGTTAAGCATTGTTGCGTTCATAGTTTCCATTCCACTTTCACTAATATTCAGCATGGATTCTGATAAAAGGCGCTCGTCTATGTTGAACAGCCTGTAAGAAATTTTAAATGATTATATTATTATCAAATATAATTTAGCGAAATGAAGTATACCTGTAAAGACGACCTGTAACACACATAATATAATATTCGCTATTTAGCTGAGTAATTCCAACAAATGTTCGGTCCTTGCCAATATCCTTCGAGTCAATGGTCCTTTTGACAAAAAATAATATGTATATAAAATATTACTAATTTTATTAAACCAACTTACACGTTAAAAACAGGCATTGCAGAAATATGGACACCATGAATGTTACCGTCTTCGAGGGCACATATCACCAAATCGCCACTCTGAGAAACTGACAAAGCTTCGATTTTGGCCCCAAAACTAAGAAATCCACACTTGGCTACATTTTCATCTTCCAATAGAAACAAGCTATTATCGATAGCCAAAACCATCTTTCGATTCTGAACTGCTGATAGAACAGTTGGACTTTTCGTCGCCTGGAAATATTTATTATTTTTAAAATTAATATATTTGGAATACTTGGGATTAGTAAAAAAAAATATGTATTTACCTCATCGTCACTGCATATTTTGAACAATCCGTTCGTACAAAATCCATTGTTTACAGTTTCTTCATCGGTTGAGGAAGGAACAAAATTAGTCCACATTATTCTCGTGATAATCAGAATTACTGTGTACAATTAGAGATAACTTGTATAAAACAAATGTTAAAAATCAAAATGCAATATTAAAATTTCAGTTGAAACTTGAAACAGAGCGGTAAAAATACAACAAAAACAGAGCTGTCAAAACCAACCGGTATACATAATATATTACGCCAGTATTTGTATACTAGAACCGATAAAATTTGTCAGTGCGTTTTGATGCGTTCGTTTTTAGCAACATCGTTTGACAGCAGCAAGACACAATAAACATTGAATATGTATAAATATAATATTGTATGGAATCGCGGTGTAATTCTTCGTGTTATACCCTCAATAATACCATGAAAATAAATGGATAATAACTATGTACGTATTTTATAAGTTCACAAGTGAAGATTAGTTTTCTAATTATATTTTAATAATTTACTAAAAACATGCAATATAAGTTCGATCATAATTGCGACACAATCTATAAAAAAATAAAAAATATCATATGAAACCTCTGTATAAAGCTTGATAAAAAGCTTTTCAAAGCAGTTATAGGGTATCCTGACAGTTGGTGAGAACAATTCGGCGTTGTTTTTCCTAAGCTAGATGTAATTCGAGCAAAAATAGAGCATTATTCGTGCAAAAACTAGTTCTTAAATCTTTTAATTTTAAATAGTAAACATTTTTTTATTTTTGTATAGAGCTTATTTGGATTCGCGCTTTTGATCATAAGTACGGCGGTTTTGAAAGGTTGTCGAGCCTTTTTCGAGTTTTAGACGAGAATAATTATTCACTTTCACTTTGCGTTCACTCTGAGAGAAAAATTGCTACTCGGGAGCAGCGTTGCTATACGGCTTTTTGATCGTAGGTACCTACGACTTTTCATCGTATAGGTAAGGTACTCCATCAAAAAGCCGTAGTCTTGATATATAATCTTGATTCAACTTGACGTGACTAAAAAAATACGAGATATCTTTGAACACCGATATCTATTTCACACCCGAGTGACATATCTCTGCTATGAATGCCATTTAAGAATGTGAACCGCTGTAAAAATATAAAAATTAGCTGACATATACGAACGCACCTAAAAATCATGACGTCACAACAAATGTCAAGAAATCAAGATGTCATGAATTAAGATATGGGTGCGTGCATCTGAACCTGAAGACGATAAAAGTTAAGATCTGTAAGCTGTAACTTGTTCTTCCGATCTGTGTTTTGTGTCTTCTGTTATCAACTTTTAACGGAATATATTGCATACATATTGTGTTATTTATCTACAGAGGTAAGTGCAATGTAAATAAATTACGTTTTTCATGTTGTTTTTAGTTGTGTACAGGCATTTAATTTTTATATTAAATATTATTTGCAGCTGTTTGATAAATTTCGTAGAATTCATGTTAAATAATTTTTATTTCATCACAGACTATTGAGTCCAGAATATCTCGTGTATAATTATGCCTGCAGTTACAGAGTAAGCTCTAAAATCCTTGCCAAATGGGTCTAGATCCAAAACTGACTAACCAAGTTGTATTTTGTAATTTTACATGATATATAAAATGTGTGTGACAGATTTAGATTCATATAAGGGCATCGATAACCCGATTTCATTTTATTTAGCCATCTGGCAGGGGCTTTCCATTATCAATAAGTCTCTAAACAAGCTTTTCACTATTAAATCATTTTTCTGAAACAATCTAATATACTCATCAAGATAATCATTATTTTCATAGCATCGCATATATTATGTAGCACAGTGCAAGTGTAGGTGCGATGACGACATTTATGAATACAACAGTTATCTATATTTAGAAATACATTTCACTCAAGATGTTCATAATTGTATGTATACTCTAACTGGACATGAAATAATATGAAATTTTGAAATGGAATAAAGCCATTAAATTATACAATATTTAATTGATTCTGAATACTCCAAAATTATGGATTACCTATAATATCCCGTGTTTAAAAAACACTCGTTTTAAAATTCCGTGTTTTATAATAAGGTGGGCCAAAAGCACATGTAAACTTTAATGTGAAAATTTTTGTTCTCTATTTTAACTAATCTTGAACTTTTAAATCTTGCATGTGCTACTTTTTTAAATTATTTCAACACAAAATACATACGTAAACTGAAGTGTTTTGTTTAAAAAAGCCAAAGTACAATTTCTGAACTAAGAAGCATACATGATCCACATTCAGATGCTTCTACTTCTAATTTAAGGAAGCCATAAAGTCACTTCGTACATTGAAGACTCCAGGAGCTGACAACATTTTAAAAATCCTAATTCACCTGCTGTTTGGCCGTGCCATCTTTTTTTGCCCTTTTTGCCAAGAGAAAAAAAACAAACCTCTTAAATCAAGTTCTGAACAAAACAAAACATCTACCAGCCTAAAAGTCTATTAAATGTAGTTGGTAAACTCTTCTAACAAATCTAAATCTAAATCTAACAATCGGTCAGCACACAGGCTAAATCATTAAGAAACATTGAGCTTTAGCTAGGGCACTGTACCAATTTACAGCAAAGTCAAAGCTCTCACTTGAAAACAAATTAACCTTTTTTAAATTAATGACCTCTCTGGAGAAATATGAAGCAGCCACGCATTATACTGCTCAAAAAACAAAAAAATAAACTGAAACGTATTATAACTATGTCTTTCCATCACATCACTTCTCATAACCATAAATATAAGATCTAAACACCTTCCAAAAATAAAATATTCCCCTAGATGGCTGCCCTCTCTTATATATAAATTTTTATTTTTTATTTTATAAACGGGTTTTTAAAACGTGAGATTTTGAAACACGGTATTTTGAAGCATTTCCCAAAATTATAGTTTTATAATCATTGTATAACATTCATAGTGATATTTAATTATATATTGAATTTATTTCTTGTAATCCATTTATTTATTTTCATTACTTTACTTTAATTATTGCAATATAATATTTTATTTTAAGTATTCAGAAGAATTGTCTGCAAAAATATAAATACGTTGATATTAAACTTATCATATGCAATATAAACAAATAACGCAATGGACGCTATAATATAAATTGAAATAATATACATTATAAACTAAATACAAACTAAATGATTGTTAAACCTCTAATATGACGCAATGCTTTAGTCAGCGAATGTGTGCTTTTCGCAGGCAGCTCGTATAAATGATAAGAAAAAAGTACAACCCAAACAAAAAAGACTTTCATCGTATTATTGTCAGAATGTTAGGACATTTGTTACTTGTCAGTCGACAATATTGAATTTTATCATTAATCGGTGTGGTCAAATATATAATAATCTAAAATGGAAGTAAATAATACTGGAAAATCATCTGCTACTATAAGGTGTTAATATAATAATATAATATAATATTCATAAATTTATTAATTAAAAATGCGTCATATAATTTAAATATATTTTTTTTAGAGTTACTGCTAATATGTCGCTGGGAAACATGTTCTGTTCTCGGTGTGATGAAGGCTTCGAGCCACACGAGAAAATTGTCAACTCTAATGGAGAATTGTGGCACACCCAATGCTTTGTGTTAGCTTATCACAATTTATCCATGTCAACCATTTTGTAATTGTGCTGTGTTTGCAGGTGTGCCCAGTGTTTCCGTGCCTTCCAGGATGGTATTTTCTATGAATTTGAAGGACGCAAGTACTGCGAACGTGACTTTCACGTTCTGTTCGCTCCGTGCTGTAACAAGTGTGGGGAGTTCGTGATCGGACGTGTCATTAAGGCAATGGCAGCCAATTGGCATCCAAACTGCTTCCGTTGTGAGATGTGTTCCAAGGAATTGGCTGACTGTGGATTTATCCGAAATCAGAATCGGGCTCTTTGTCATGAGTGCAATGCTAAGGTGAAGGCTGTTGGTCTTGGGAAGTACATGTGCAACAAGTGTCAGTAAGTTTTTATTGCGACAGAAAATATCAAATTCTAAATTTAGATCCACCGTTCTGGTACATTATATAAAAATATAATTAACTGTTTTATATGTTATAATGATCTTATAATTAACAATGTGTTATTTAGTGGTATCATTGACGACGCTCCCTTACGTTTCCGTGGCGAAGTTTATCATGGATATCATTTCAACTGTACGTCTTGTGGAGTTGAGCTGGACTCTACTGCTAGGGAAGTAAAAAGTCGTCCTGGTTTTGCGGCTAATGACATGAACGAATTGTACTGCTTGCGTTGCCACGACAAAATGGGAATTCCGATCTGCGGTGCCTGTCGTCGCCCAATAGAAGAACGTGTCGTCACGGCACTTGGTAAAAACTGGCATGTCGAGGTAACTGAAAACACATCATTTAAACTGTTTATATTTATAAATATATTTAAAATATTATTATTACTTCAGCATTTTGTTTGTGCCAAATGCGAGAAGCCGTTCTTGGGTCATCGTCATTATGAAAAACGTGGATTAGCCTATTGTGAAACACATTATCACCAGCTCTTTGGAAATCTTTGTTTCGTGTGCAATCAGGTCATTGGAGGCGATGGTAAGTGGTTAACATTAATTGAGACACTCTTTCTACCGATATTTATTAAATGTATATTGTTTTAGTGTTTACCGCCCTAAACAAAGCTTGGTGTGTTCATCACTTTGCATGTTCCGTGTGTGACATGAAAATGACCCAGAAATCTAAGTTCTATGAGCATGACGAAAAGCCAGTGTGCAAGAAATGCTATGAGAAGTTTCCAAATGAATTGCGACGTCGTCTTCGTATGTCTCACGAAAATACAATGAAGAAACCAGTTTAAGATCATAATACTTTTAAAATAAATTCGACAACGCACATTTTAGTTAGTCCGTTATTTAACAGTCAGCGTAACTTTTGTTTTAAGATAAATGTCTAGTTGAGTGCCAATGTTTATGTATTTTGTTGTTATTAACTTTTTCTAATGTACTGTTAATAAGTATTTACTTTAATGAAAGTAATAAAAAATATATCGAGTACAGAAGTCAATTTAAAAAAATCGTCTAGTTTCTAAAATGTGCCTATATAATAAATACTATATGTATATGTATACAAATTTATAAAATTTAATTAAAAAAATACATTCGAATTGATTAACATTAAATTATTAATATTTAAAATCAATTTATGTGTTTAAAAGAATATTGTACAAACAAATGTTAACAAATATACAGAATTATATGTAAATAACATTGTTTGGTTTGGTAAATTAATTAATATTTTAATATATCTGTATTTTCTAAACAAATAAATGTTGATCTAACCACAATTTTTGTTTTTTTCCTACCATACGGAACCGACGTTAGACGAGTGGGTTACCACGTTGGCTGGCAGTGTAAGAGAGCCCCTCCGATTCGTTTTCCAGCAGACCGAAATGTTTTTCCATGAAACCCGTCAAGAATTTCAAGTTTTTTTAAAATTGACTGCCTTCATGGACAGCAGTGTCTTCCATTCGGACAATTAAAGGTGAAACAATATAAGGTGGCGACAATATAAGGTAGACAATTAAAGGTGTGACAATTTAAGGACGGACAATTTAAGATGGCGACAATTAAAGGTAACGACAGTTTAAAGTGGACAATAACAAACACAGACTCACACACACAAATTCACACGAACCCACACATTATCCAAATGTGGCAAGATCGCTGGGACAGCAGCACAAAAGGGCAAATGGAGTCTGCAAGGCCTCGGAGGATATCGCAAGTACTTCCACAGGCTTGGCCACGACAATTCGGCACTTTGTCCGGACTGCCCAGAGCAAGAGGAAGACGAAGAACACATGATTTTCAATTGCGTTCGATTTGAAGAAGGAAGATGTATTCCCCAGGAGCGGACTTTCATAGTGGATTCCATGTTACCATCAGAAGGCAAATGGAGAGATAACTGTAACTTTGTAACGAAAGTGCAGGCGGAGCTGAGAAGAATAGAAAGACTGAGAAGAGCAGTCAATACAAATGAAACAGTAGAAGCAGCATAAACGCTAACCAACTAAGCGAAGTAATATACTTACCAGCTGTCCCGCAGATAGATTGGTAGAAGACGACAAGGGTGTTGTTTAGTACGGAGGCACAACTTTGTGAATCGTACATACTCATCTAAGCCGACCCACACTCCGGCGTACAAGAGAATTGCCATCGCGGTATATTTCCACGCATGCGAAGTTCCTCCAACTGTGTTCCGGTTTATATAATTTATCATGAGTATAAGCCCCGCAACATAGTCAAATTTTTTTTTTTTTTTTTTGAGCTGTACATACCAATAATTATTTAATTATAACTTCTAAAATATTTGTCCCATAAAAAATAGTTATTATCATTTCATCTTAAATTTTCAAATAATTCTCATCAAAGTTATTTTTTATTTTATTATTACCATAAATAATATTTATTATTTATATATATATATATAAATTCCGTCGATCCCTATTCGGGACTTAGGGCATCAGCAACAAAGTTGCGGAACTGGACGCGGTTGACGGCTAAAGCCTTTATCGCCGTCCAGTTCGTTTGAGCTTCT
>JANSTU010011170.1:0-15523 GCA_027564075.1 Bolitophila hybrida | reverse complement strand
AAGTCACAACTAAATTCACTGATGTCACAATGAAGTCTTTTAAAATGTTAGAAGTCACTTCAAAGTCTCCGAAGTCATATCGAAATCTTCGAAGTCACATTGAAGTCATTTGTAAATATAAAAGATTCTGGAGTCTATGTACGGTAAAATATAAAGTTGCCAACGACCACTTGTCACATCCTCTGTGAGGGACTGGTCTTATTAGGAACTTGTCTCTTTTTCGCGGCTCTTATGTTCAGTAATCTCGTCTCTTCTATGGTTTTCCTTTTGTTCGACACTTTCTTGCCCACAGGATCAATATGCGATGAGTGATGGGTGCCCTTCTGACAAGCGTCTGAGAACCGTGACACTGGGGAATTTCGAGTTCCCAGCAACCTCTCTATAAATTAAAAGAACACAATTCAATAAAAGCCCGTTCCTTCACATATAAAAAAACAAAAAATATTTCCCCGATGTTTTTTTTTTTTGAAAAAGTGTGACCAGTTACTAATCTTTTTTTATTTTTTGGCAGTTTGTAATGACAACAAGTTCGTACACTTACCTTTTTTAATGATTTATTTTGAATGAATCCTCGTAAGGCAAATTCAATCGCGTCAGGGCAAATTAAGACTGACAACAAGTGCGTACACTTTGCTGTTTTAATGATTTACTGTGAATGAATCCTCGTAAGGCAAATTCACAGTACTTTCACAATATCACAATGTATTTGGATTTTAATATCTTCTGGATAACAGGTGTTGGCTTAAATTTTCATTACTTCTGTATACATTAACAACCTTTTTTTGCTGTTTTTAGGAGTTTTTACTTTTTATTTTCTTTGGGTTTGCCTACCTGTACAGATATAGCGCTTGTACCACCCCATAGTTTTTGAATTTTACAATTTGCCATTGACAATTTTATGCAACAGTACATTTTAACCGAGTGGGACGCCGGTGCGACTTTAAATCAGTAGGTTCCTCTTGCTATTAATAGCCTATTTCAGAAATAGGTTATTGATTTGGAATAACGGAACATTAATGCCATCAATAAACATATACACATGCACCCTGTATATAACAAAACGTGTATGATGGCGTTGATGATTCACGATTTCGAATATAAATACGAGTAGCAAGATAGATCTCGGTGCATGGAGATATCTCGAAAATATGCACATTTGTCTTGCAAATTTGTTAGAGTCGCGTCAGGTCAAATTAAGACTCCTACTCATCGGGGATGTGTTGTGAGTGTTAGAGCACAGTAGCTCCAATAGGAGTAGCTCAACACTAAACAGCACATTAGCATGACCTGACCAGTCGTGTGAACCCGTAATGGTAAATGCAACCGGTGTGCGGCATCGCACATTGGCCCTATTTCCCAAAAGGGATTACAGGATCCAATGAGATGAGTATATGTTAATAGTTAATGCGCTTTCTATGGGATATAACTTATACCTCGACCCATTTTATGGTCTTAATAAAATGAAGTGGCATAATATATTTTATATAATATATCAAACGATAGAAAAAAATAGTTTTTTAACAGTAAATATACATATAACTTATGGTTTTAATATAACAATATTTTTTATTAAAACTATAAGTTATATGTATATTTACTGTTAAAAAACAATTTTTTTCTATCGTTTTTAATTATATGACTATTACTGTACTACTGTATATATAGTATATGTGATATGTAGTCATGCGCACAAGTGCGTGCGCGTGTACTGTGTTTGTATATATATAATTTTACACCCATACTTGAACATTAACGGAAAATAGGGTGACTATAATGACTATATTTTTTAAAGTAGGTCACAGACACAGATTACGACACGAAATAACGTTTGATAGAATAAAGTTCCACTAAAACAATATGAACGGATTTTAAAACACGAAAGTTATATTCATTTAATAATTATTAGTTATTGTTGTTGATATTTCAAGTTTTCTGTAAAGATCTGAAATATTAATTATTTATGACAAGTTTGAATATAATTGCGTCGTCGAGCTTCCGTTTACATTTACAAACATTATATTTTTTAGGCAAGAAATGTACAATTTTCCAGAACTTTTGGAGCACACGGTATATATATTTGTATATTTCACATATACTTGTATATATATATTTGTATATGTTGGGTGTATATAAAATTTCCCTCAAAAGAAAATTTTACGAAAAACATATACATCATATTTCATTCGTATACGTAAAGTTATCATTAGAATCCTTTGCGCGAGCTTATTTAGTTAACGAAAATCAGTTCAAAAGTTTTTTTTTCGAAAACAATAGTGCATTTATGTATATATAAGATTTTCATTTGACAAACCTGCATTTTGTTCTCTATCGATGTAAGTTATATCTTACATATACATATACATATATATCCAAGAAAATAAAAATCAATAATTATCTTGCGCATTCCGTTTTATGTTTCATTTTTGCCTATGTATTTATAAGCAAAACCATTTTGAGAAAACAAAAGCCACGTGAAATATGAGAGTGTATTATTTTTTTGTCGCACCGTCTTTTAAATGCAATATTTTTCGTATTAATGAAATCCCAAATTAAATATAAAACCGAAATAATCTAATTCAGCAGATAAACAATATACATTTTAATGTATTGTATATATTTATATGAAGTATTTAGAAACGCGTAATATGGAAACTTTTTTTTAAAACCATGCCAATGTTAAATTCAAGTTTCGAAAACTTGCCTAAGAAAAGTAGAATTGTGTGCGAAAGCTCATCATACGTAGAAGACAGCGTTTTATCGGACATGTCTCAAACTGAAATCGAAAATGTTCTTTCGAAGACGTCCAATATAAATATGAAGTGGATACAAAATTTTGATGATGTAAGTAACTAATATTATTTAAAACTACTAGCAAATCAATCATCTTATTTAAAATATATTAAGTAATATAAAATTTGATGTCAATAGGATACACGGACTCATGTTGTGGTCGAGCTTTTTAACACTGAGCAGTCCTATGTTGATTCACTATCCACGGTTGTGATTGTAAGTATATAATACAATGTATAATATTCATATATATATCATTAACTTTTACTTTATATGTAGAAATATTTAAATCCATTGAAATCATCTGAAAATTCTGGAATTGTGGATGCTCAAACAGTGGACGAAATATTTCTCATGGTACCTGCTATATTAAATGTCCACGAAAGATTTCTCGATGAGCTTAGAAGAAGGCTTAATGCATGGGAACCATTACAACGCGTCGGAGATGCTTTTGTTGAAGTGGTAAATTTTACAAGTATGTTACATATCTATAATTATACAACATAACTTTGCAGTTTTCCAAATCATCTGTTTTGGAAACTTACACATCCTTTGTTAATAATTGGAATAAAGCCAAGGATGCAATCCGAGCAGCCAGCTCTACACGTCCTGCATTTGCTAGATTCCTAGAAACAATGGCCAGAGAACATAAGGGGAAACTTTCGCTAGATAATTTACTCATAAAACCAGTTCAAAAATTTCCCAAGTATACTTTTCTAGTAATTGAAATAAGAATTTTTTATTTTATTATTAAATTTTTAGTTATGAACTTATTTTATCTCGACTGATTAAACACACCGACAAAGATCATCCAGATCAGAAACCTCTACAAGAAGCGCTGAAACTGGTACATGACATTTTGTTGCATTTGAATTGCAAAGAACGAGAAGCTCTGGAAAATGATCACCGTGAGTCCACTTTAAAAGAACTTGAAGTGAGTGCATCTTATATTTTGTTGTTGTATAAAAAAGTAATATTTTTTTTATATTGAAGGTTGTAATAGAAGGTATTTCTGATTTGATTTCACCACACCGATATTTCCTTACATTTGACTTGGTATCAATGCTGTCTGGACAAGCGGGCCGAAAGGATCGAGGATTGTTTCTGTTCAGCGATTTATTAGTAATAACAAGCATAAAACGTCGTAGTGGAACTATTCGAAAACCAAATTCGTAAGTTGCTTTAAAATATTAATGATATTTTGGGTATACATTTTTTTTTTAGTGGATGTCCTCAGAGCGTCGCATCAACGTTAGACACCAATAAATACAAGTTTCTTATGAAAATTTCTATAGATGATTTAGAAATTGTAAAAGGTAAATAAAATTAGTTACTATCGGTTTTAATATTCATTCTAAATATTTTCATTTTAAATATATCATTATTTATGTAATTCCGCCTGGATAATTCCCTATTCAGGACATATGACATCAGTTTGTTTTTGTTCTTAAAATATGATTAATTTAATTTCAATTGTAAATAGATCTATAATTACATATTTTTAAATTATTTATTAAAAATTATGATTATGTAATCTCTTGTGGAACATAGGGCCAGTGTGCGATGCAGCACTTCGGATTCCTTGAGCTTTACGGGTTTGCACCACAGGTCAGGGCATGCTAATGTACTGTGCTACTGTATTCTAACACTCAAAACTCCCGCATCCTTGATGATTAGGAGTCTTTATTTGCCCAGACGTGCTGACTCTAACAACTATTAAGAGTGATATATATCTTGCTATTTATATTCGAGAGTGAATCAATCATCAACTCGATCATACAATTAAAAGACCTCCAATCCGCCAGCCAACGCTTTAACTTACTCGGCTACGGCGTCGGTTAGAAAACAAATTATTTAATTGGCTTTAAAATTTAGCGAAAAGCTATTCTATAAATAATTTAAATAAGAAAAAAAAATAATTTAATTCAACATTTTGACATCCTGGATTTTTTCAGACATTGGGTTATGTATTTGAACGTAAGAGGTTTTTTAAAACATGCTCTATAATATTTTTAAATTTATAATTCTTTGAAGTGTTGTAATAGACCTTGAATTCTGCTATCAGAAACTCCAAATTCAAAAAAGCCACTGTTTTCAAAATCTATCAGCCTGTCTATCAAATTATTGTAACGACGTTTTTTTGAATCACATGCATAATTTATGTTTTCCAAACAATTGGCACAAGGACACTGAACTTCTCCATTTTTTAAAAATGGACTTAAAGCCAGAGATAATATAACATCTAAAAATTAGAAATGTATTTTAAGATATATATTCTACAAAAAAAAAAAATACCTAAGGAGCTTCTTTTCAAATATTCCATTTGAATTTCGTGCAAAGAAGGTATGTATCCTTGGTATTTGGCATGTTGGAGGACTATGACTAATGTATCATGATAGTTGTAAATAAGTTCGTCTCGAGATCTTTTAAATATTTCGTACGAGACCGAGTTAGTAAAGAAACCCATCAAATCATAAATAGGAGAACCAAAAAATGATTTTTGAAAATCGATCTAAAAACAAAAGTTTTAAATTGCACTTGAATAATCAGTAATGGTAAACATACGAAAACTGCATCAACAATGTAGTCACCGTTGTACTTGAATAAAATATTATTTGGCACTAAATCTCCATGATTTAGAACTGAGAATCCACTAAGTTCTGTTGTTTTCAAATCCGCTACAACTCTAGCGAATATTTTCGGTGTTATCGTTTTAAGCTTTAATAAAATACTTGGTTCAATCTTAAGCTTGGCTGCATTTTGCAAAATTGTTTCGAAGGATTCCGTTATTTTTTCTTTAGCAATAATATTTTTATCATTAAAAATATTATTGATTTTATAATCATTGTACTGGGCTTTGTTCTAAAAATAAATGTTTTTTGGTTATTTTGAAATTTATAAATACATATTACACATTACTCATTACCATTTGTTGATCTATTACACTTGCAGCATGAAAAAATGCTAACTTTTCAATTGAAATTTTACATTGTTCAAAATTAAGTCCATGTTCCGCTTTACATTTTGTATAACCATGCATTTTAAGGTCATCGAACACTAAAAAGTTTTTTGGATATTCGCTCGCGTACACAAGGCTAATTTATATAAATGATAATATATAAGAAATATATTATAAGAAAAAAACTTGTTCTTACTCTGAAGAAAATTGTACTTTTCCTGTGGTTGTTCTCAATATACCTGAAATTCTTGGTATAATATATTTGTATATATTTGATTCTCGTTCAAATGCAACACTTGACTCAAATATATTTCCAACCGAAAATTCCTCATTTTTTATAATAATCGAAATTATTCCATTTACTGAAACTTCAGAAGAAAATCTGACAGAAATAAATTTAATTATATCAATCTATATCGCAAAAATAAAATATATATTACCTAATCAGAACTTTACTCAGTCCTACTTCGACTGATTGAACATCGTACTTTTTTACATTAACATTTTTTTCTCCGTAATGGTTTTGAATAAGATTTTTCAAAAAAAGAGAATTTATTAACTGGTTTTCGTACATTTTAGAAGAAAATATGTATACGTTACTATATTGGATTTTTCAACACGACTGATTTACAATGGAGCAATGAATGTACATTAGCTTTTTGGACAATATGGTAATCTGATAATAATTCGAATCGATATTTTTATCAGGATTATGTAACCATACAAAGATTACATATTTCTATGACTTTGTTTCTTTGAATGCTAAGTCCATGATAATACTTAATGTAATAGTTTAGTTATCTTTAAATTTACAATTAATTATATATAACTATAGTAGACATCATAATATTTGCTTGAAATTGCTGTGAAATAGTCATGTCCATAATATTATTTTAATTTTTTTGAAGACATAAACGTTGCTTGTTAAAATAAATAAAAAAATAATAAATTATTAATATTTTTTTTCTATAACAACTGTGAATGAGAACTGTAAAAAGTTTCCGTATGATTTTTTGATGATCAAATGAAGTTTTCTTGTAATTTAAATAATATAAGCTTATTCTTATTAAGGATGATTTTTATATTTCTTTAAATTCATAAAATTATACAAATTACTCTACATTACTTTATAAATTTTTAAATATTTTTTTTGTATTTTTAGCAAAAGACGAAAATCTTAGAAAAATTATGAAAGAAATTGAAAACTTGACAGATGACTGCAATAAGTTACAGCAAATACTTGACATTGCTTCCACCATAAGGTAACTATCAAGTAACCCCAAATGATTTATATTAAATAAGATATGTTCAAGGTCAATGGTCTATGTATAATTTATATGACAATTGTCACAATCTCACATAATAGCCTTGCAGATCTATCATTAATGAATATTGTTTAATATTTGTATTTTTTTAAACAGATGCCACCATCAACTCTTAGAGGATAATATTAAAGATTTACAACGCGACTTACTGCGGCAACTATCCGATAGACAGACTAACGATTCCCAGTTAAGTTTGTTAGAACTTACTATAAAAACTACGTAAGTATTTGCAAAATAACTAGACACATTACCATTAGCTTAAATAACAATTCCCCGAATAACAAATGCCCGAAAAAAAAATTAGCTGAATAATAAGTTGAAGTTATAAGAAATTGGCTGACTAAATCGAAATCTTTTGCGACATTTGATTTACATTTAACATATAATATTTATGACTTTTTTTTGGCCAACTTCACTTTTGCTATCCCATATCAAAAAAATGATTTTGTGCGTTATTCAATGACGGCATGAAATGGATTGTTAAAAAGTTTTAGTTCTACTTTTAATTTTATTATGGGTCTTTTGTAGTGGCATTTTTATGAGGTGATGAATACGTATCTATTTTAGTAGATTTGTAAATTTAAATATTTATATTTATTCGATTCTAGTTTTCTTATGAGAAATTTTTTGCAAATCGATCGATCGAAAATTTAATAAGTATAAGTATATTTTTAATACCTGTTAATAATTATTATGTATTTACCTGTCACCCATTCTATAGATTATCTTGACCGTTTATAACTTATTTTAGTTCCAAAAATAAGTTCAGGGGCCATTCAAGGCATCATTTTACCATTGTTTCACAACAAATTACAATTTATATTTTTTTTAACAACCTCGGTTCAAAAATATAAAGAAAATAAATATTCAGTATTTTGTTTAAATATCTATTTTTGATTCGTGTGTATTAGTAGAATATTGATTATATTGTGCGCATTTTCAGAAATCTCATCAACAATATCCCGAATCTCTCATTTTTTTTAAAGATATTCCGGTTGTGTTGCCTCATCCTTCACTATCTCTAAAAACATTTTAGTCGTATCAATGATGATGATCGCGTCGTAAAATGTTATCATATAATATCTCGATATAAATTATATTCTGGTCTGTGGGTATGTATAAGAATTTATTACTACTGATTTACTGCGGATGACGACATTACAAACACTTGTTCAAAATCATTGGATGTAAATGTATCTACTTTTAATTCACATAATAAGATATCGTTATGTAACATATATGATAATAAGAAAATAAATCATTTTGATTATATGGTTTTAGGATAGCAAATCCTTTTGACCTAGCTTTTCAGATAAAACCATGTTCACAGCATATACATGATAATCTCACGATTGTAGTATGGAAAAGTCTACTCCATCAAATTAAATCAATCCAAATAAGACAACATCATCACTAATCCGATGTTGCAGTTTACAATGGACTGACACCTCTATAACGTACCGATTATACGAGTATTACCGACGCCATATCCAAATGGGTTAGCGCGTTGGCTGTCTTATGGGAGGTCGCCGGTTCACGATCTCATTGGCAGAAATCGATTGGCCAGAACACCATTACCATCCGAAAAAACGGTGTTGTTTATACAAAAGTAATCTGGCAAACATACTTTACCGATCACCCTTGAAACTCTATAGATCCCGGATAGGGATCACAGGAATTTCTATATATTTCATATACTTTTCTGATTCTAAGGTTTCTTTAACAAAATAACCAGCAAACACGATAACAACTCCTCAGTGTATTTGTACTATTTTAGGGTAAATAGTATGTTGTATGTTATGTTATATAATACATTCAAATATCCGTATTAACGTTGAGGTCAAGGTTTGGCAAAAAAATAAAAATGGTAAAAAGAGGAGTTATGAAAGTTAAGATACGAGTTTTTAGATATCAAAAAGAAAATAGGCGAGGGTAAAAATATAATATAATTGAATGCCACTAAAAAGCACTAGTTTCTATTTGGGAAGAAAATATGAAGTTGGTCCCCAAACTTATTTTTAAAATAGCCTAGGGTGGTCAAATAAAATTAAAGCGTGTTATTTGTATTAAAAAATGGTCAATCGAATAACGCAAAAAGATTTATGGTGGAAAATGTAATGTTGGCTCCTTAACTTATTTTTGAACTTTTTAAATGTTGAACCAAAAAAATATTAATGACCAAAAGTGGTCAATCGAAACCACACAAAATTATTTGATAATACAATATTTACCTTTAATAATGCTTTAATTTTATTTATTTATTTTGTTTTTTATTTTTTTTTATATTTTTAAAATTTTTGTATTTGTTTTTGGAAAAAATATGGGGCTATTCTTATTTGAGCAATTGTTTTTCGAGCAATTGTCGTACAATGCACATTATCAATATAACGATTAAAACGAATTATTATAGCAATGGTAGTCAGCATTTGTCAGTGGTATTTTCAAAGTCCGACAAGAAAACGCAATGGGAGGATACATTCGTGGAAGCAAAACAAAAATTAGGTAAATTCTCATTTAAATAAAACAATTAATATGTGATAAATGTAATAACTAATAATGAGCATGACTCAAAACTAAATAAAAAAGCGAGTAAAATATGAATATAAGTTTTTAGACTTAGACTAACATATTAGTTAGTAGAATAGGTCATGATAAAAAATGCTGCAAAATCTTTCGATATCCTAATTTCTTAGAATTCGATTTCGAAGTTTTTAATGGAACCCTTCAAGATCTTGAATAATATGCGCATAGATATCGATTCAATGCTAAATAATTTAAGAGATCATTCTATCCAGAAGTGTAATGACTCATAATTAAATGTTTAAATAGTTGTCTTTGGTCAGACTTAATATCCAGCCTTATTGTACTTTCCAAAATTTCCCTCATATTTTTTTTCATACAAAATATTAATTTCTTTTTAAAACTGGAGAATGCAAAATGACATATATTATTAAATAATATGTTTTCCTCTACCCTTACTAATAATTTCATAAAATAGTCGCTTCATTAGAAAGACACCCAGTTCCTGATTTTTTGGCATCAATACCAATTCGAAAAACCCGCGCCGGTCTGCAGTTTACATGTGCTGCTCCAACACTTGGAAACCAAAAAGATGTGTGGGTGTGTAATAGCGACGGATACGTTGGCCAAGTCTGTGTTTTGAGTCTTGTACCGGAACCAACAGTTACAAGTTGTAATGGAGTATGCAATGCAAGAATATTATGCGTTGCTTCAGTTCCGGCAAAGCTTGAATCGTAAGTTTAGATTTTTTTAATAATATAAATATATAATATTTTGATTTTATGAATTATATTACAAATATATTTTTAGCACTAGTTCAAGTCGATGCATTAGTATATCCATAGACGATACAACAATAACTTCATTGACCAATAGTAATATAACAGCGGATGTCGACAACAAGCATTGTTCAGAAACTAATATAAGCTCAGTTCGATTAGACTCGAGTAGTTCAGACGATGAGTCCGATAACGAGAAAGTTGGTCGAAATGCAAGCTCTGGTCCGATTTCTGCTCATAAAAATTCACAAATCGACTTGACAAACACAGACGAATCAGATAATCAGCAATCGACTATGTGGCTTGGTACCGAAGATGGGTGCATTCACGTATACAATTGCACTGATAATATACGTATAAAAAAGAACAAAATCAAAATCCAGCATGTTAGCGCAGTATATTCGATCTTGTAATATTTGTGGGTTGTTTTCTAAGAAATCAAACTAATTATTTTGTGATTTCAGATATTTAGATAACAGAGTTTTTGTATCCTTGGCAAACGGTGACATACTAGTATATTTAAGAGAACTAAGTAAGATTAAAATAGTTTGAATAAAAATCTTGTATTAATTACATTTCAATGTAGATGTGTGGAATACGACACAACCACTAATTGTGACAATTGGAACAGTGACAAGTCCAGTCACCAGATTAATCAACGTACATGGTCGTCTTTGGTGCTCTACACAAGGAACAGTTCATATTTTAAATGTTACTACCTTGCAGGTAAATACATATTCTCATGGACTCATTCTATAATTTGTATTCTATAATTTCACATTATAGGTTGAAAATCAGATTCAAATTTCAACAGATGGTAAACCTATTACACATATGGTTGTATCAACAAATCATGTCTGGATCTCAGTACAAAATTCCGCTCATATTAAGTGTTTCCATTCCAACAAGTATTTATTTTTTTAATTATGCTATTTATATCACTATCCTAACATATTTTATGTATATCAATCGCAGTTATGAATTGTTATTTGAGGTTAATTTGGCCCCGCCAGTAAATAAGATGTTGTCAAATTGTGATGACATCATACGTCAACATAAGGCAGCTTGTTTACGAGTTACGTCTCTATTGGCTTGCAAAGACCTTATATGGGTCGGCACTAGTGCAGGAGTACTGTTAACTATTTCTGCAATACCTACAACAATTGGTTATATAGAATCTCCAGTTGTTACAGGTAAACACACATTTACAATAAAGAAATAAATTATAATTATAATATAAAATAAACTATGCATTAAAGGTATTTCATATGGGCACACTGGTCATGTCAGGTTTCTTACTTGCGTAGACTATGATAAAACAGAAAATCTGCTTTGGTAAGTACTCTTAAATATTTATATTTTTTATATGTATATAATAGCATTACATTTAATTGTAGGCATTCACTTCCACATACGAAAACTGAAAACGGTAACGTCCTAGTAATATCCGGTGGTGATGGCTACGAAGATTTTCGAAGTTCCGGTGTTAACCCTTTGAGCGAAGTTGCAGGCCGTGAAGATAGTACAAATCACCTTTTATTGTGGCAGATCTGATCAAATAGTTAAATAGATGTAAAAAAATAATAAAATGTATTTAGATATATTTTAATGATACAGGGTACTTAACACAATATTTTCTATATAACAATATAATCTATATAATAATATATATATAATATTTATTTAGTAATTTAAAGTGGAATAAATGTAATTATTACTTTATGTTATGTAGAAAAAATCTAAATGGTATATTTTAATAAGTGAAATGGAACTATGCTCTATGAGTTGCGAATAAAATCAAATAAATCTTATGGCAAATTATTCCGAACAGGTAGTTGTTTGAAATATACAGGAAATTATTGAATTCAGGCTTGTTTATATGTTTATTGGATAATGATTTATTTAGAACTAACAAATAATATTTCTTTAGTTATAAAGAAACATCAGTTTATTTTATATATTTTATGATTATATGATTGATATTCAATATTAATATATATGTAAAAACTACAGTGATGTTATTGAAATTCATATTAAATAACACTATCACTATTTCAATACATTTAAGAGAACATGAAAACAAAAGATTTTTTTTAATGAAATAACACCAATCTTGTTACGGAAAAACTGAAGTTTAGCCTTTGGCAAAGCTTTTGTTAATATATCAGCAGATTGCTTCATCAATTTTCTCACGAATATAGTGATATCTTACATCTATATGCTTAGTACGTTTGTGGAATTCTGGATTTTTTATGAATCTTATTGCGCTCTGATTGTCTATGTATCTGAAAAAAATTCATTCTTCATCAGCAAATTTGACAGAAATCGGTTCAACCAAATAAGCTCCTTCACTGTCTCTGATGCTGCGATATACTCAGATTCGGTTGTAGAAAATGTCACACATTTCTGCCGCTGTGAACAATATTCCATTGCACCGATCCAAGCATAAATACATAACCACTCGTCGATCGCTTAGTTTCGCGGTCTCCAGAATAATCAGCATCACTAAAAGCCTCTAATTTTATATTACATTTTGCATCGAAAAATATGGCTGTGCCTATTAGGTATTTCATTATTCGCTTTACCGCGGACAAATGTACATTCTGCGGATTTTCGAAGTGCCGACTGACACTGCTTATAACGAAAGCAATATCTGGCATGGTTGCATCTTTGATGTACGATCACTTACTTCTTCGTTCGTTGAAGATACATCAACAGGTGTTGACACAGGAAAAGTATCAACCATATTGAATTTCCCTAACACCTTCTTTAAATACGACGCCTGATTTATGTGTAACTTGTGATTAAGTATACAGCTGACGTATTTCTAGTCCAAGAAAAATACTCAAATCACAAACACTTTGATTTCGAACTTCCTCTGTAACTGATCTGAGGAAATGCGTAAATTTTTGATTCCAGCATCGCGCTTACTGCTTCAGCCCATACAAGCTTCGATTTAGTTTGCATACTGGATTCGTTCCATTTGAATATCCCTCTGGCTGCCGCATATAGATATTCCTGATCAAATTACCATACAGAAACGCGGTCGACGTAAAATTGCTTAAATTTTAACTTCTCTACAGCGAATACCCCAAAAATTGTACGGATAAACGTAAATTTAACAACTGGACTGAACATTTCTTCGTAATCTATTCCATGTTGTTGACTAAAACTACGTGCAACTAAACGAGCCTTGTACCGTTCCACATCTCCAGCTACTTTTCGCTTTACAAAATACCCAGCGATTGTCGATCACATTACAGCTTTCAGGATTGGTTACGAGAGTCCATACTTTGTTCTTCCATAGTGAATTCATCTAATCATCCATTTATATAATTTTAACGGCGCCCGAGAGTCGCTCGGAGATGATGACGAGGAATACGTCAACAAAATTAACCGAATGTTGGGAGAAAACCACAAAATCACCATCAGACAGATATTCTGTCCGATAAACTGGGCCTCAAACGTCTCGCTGCCAGACTGGTACCGAAAAAACTCAATTTCACACAAAAAGTGTACCGCGTGGACATCGCGAAGGAAATGATTTCCGAGGCTGAATTCCACCCCGACATTCGTCAAGCGCATCATTACTGGAGACGAGACATGGGTTTACGAGTTTGACACACAAACCAGACATCAAGCAAGTGAATGGCGTGCGTCAGAAGAGCCGAAACCAATCGAAAAAGAAGGTGATGCTCACTGTTTTGATCGGCGTAGTGCATCACGAATTCCTCCCGGAAGGTCAGACAGTCAACAAGGAGTACTACTTTGGCGTTATGAGGCTGTTGCGTTAAGCGATCCGCAAAAAAGGCCAGCATTGTGGACAAACAACTCTTGGATTTTGAACCACGAGAACGCACCGTCGATTCAAAAATCGTGGGTAAAAAAAATGTGCGGAGGAGATTTTGATTAATTTCGATTGCAAAATAAAACTATGCGGTGTGCTCTAAATTCGTAGCCAATATTAATCAATAAAATGGGTCCTCAACTCCACCTAACGGCTAATACAATGCACATTTGCTTAATTCGCTGATTTTGGCCCTTATTTATTGACCAAATTGGATTTCTCCGATTCTAAGATTAAAGACATTGTAAGGTTTTATATATGTATTAAATAACCTGTTTCCAAAACAAATAACATTCATTCAATATAGGTATGATTGTTACATATCAGTGATAAACAGTCGTTTTAATATAATTAAACAGTGGTATTTACACTGTTAACATCAGACTTCATCCGATTTCATGTATTTATCACTATAAATAATATTTTATGAGGTACACACTTTATCAAAAGCTCTATGGCGCTATCCGAAGACCCTTTTTAATACATTTACAATTCATTTCCTCTCGTCAAGCTTGATAGTCTTGAAAAAGCAATTTAATATATATTCTCTTAAAGTGTTTCTGCTAGGAGGAATGGTAAACAAACTGCGGGATGGGCGTGCGTCAACGGCTTTTCAATTTCATAATTGGAATTCTGAAACTGCTCTTCTATGTTCTATACACTCTTCAATAAAGTGCGAATATCAAACTGATTTCGATTCATAGGATTAATTTTTAAAAGGGGTTTCCTTATATAGCTTTTGGAAAAAAAATTAAATAATTATTTTTTTTAATACATAACAATTTTGTTGGACCTTTGATTTTATACAATCTACTTTCTAAAACTGCACGATGCATTTTTCTTTACATCTACTGTTTGGTCTGAAAAACATCAATCCTTTTAGAGGCCAAATACTAGGACACCCTGAGGGCGTTGTTGCACGGCGCGTTGTCGTGATGAAGGATCATCCAGTTACGAGCGATGTCTGGTCAGGGCGTACCCTGTTGACTTGTTTTTGCAATATTTCGAGTTTTTGGCGATAGTAGACTGGTTTGCCCCGATGGAACAAATTCTTTGTGGACGATTCCATCTCATTGGATCCTTTAATCCCTGGTGGGACATATGGCCAGTGTGCGATGCCGCACAGCGGATTCATTGACCATTACGGGTTCACAGGAGTGGTCAGGTCATGCTAATGTGCTGTTTGTCCTATTGGAGCTACTGAGCTTTAACATTCACAACACATACCCGATGGTTAGGAGTCTTAATTTTCCCTGACGCGACTCTAACAACTTTGCAGGGCAAATGCGCATATTTTTGAGAT